>PISX010002115.1:0-170746 GCA_004024625.1 Mellivora capensis
TTTTTTTTTTTAAAGATTTTATTTATTTATTTGTCAGAGAGAGAGGGAGAGAGAGCGAGCGAGCACAGGCAGACAGAGTGGCAGGCAGAGGCAGAGGGAGAAGCAGGCTCCTTGCCAAGCAAGGAGCCCGATGTGGGACTCGATCCCAGGACGCTGGGATCATGACCTGAGCCGAAGGCAGCTGCTTAACCAACTGAGCCACCCAGGCGTCCCAATTTTATGTTTTAAAAGGATTTTATTTATTTACTTTTCAGAGAGAGAGAAGGGGAGGAAGCATGAGCAGGGGGAGGGGCAGAGGGAAGAAGCCAAGCAGGGAGCCTGATGCAAGGCTAGATCCTAGGGGTCCCCAGGTCATGACCTGAGCCAAAGGCAGATGTTTAACTGACTGTGCCACCCAGGCGTTCCTAGTTACTACATTTTTAAATGAAGTGACTTAAGTATGGAGTGGTAGTAGGCTTGCTGTTACTCTCCTAACTTTCTATGTATCATATGTAAAATAAAATGTGTTTTATTGAGCAGATAGTTTTTTTCCAGGCTTAATGTGAAATTTCTGCCTTTGGTTCACTGTGATACAATAGAAAGAAATCAGACAGGCCTGGGTTCCTATCCTGTCCTGACACCATTTAGGAACTGTGATTTTCGTTAAGTTACTCTCTCTCAATCTCATACTCCACATTTAAAAATGGAGTGTTAGCCTCTGCCTTATAAGTTAATTAACTGAGATTAAGTATGGTTGAGAGATTAACTGAGGTTAAGTATGTAAAAGGACTTGGCACAGTAATAGTTCTGTAACTTCAGGTCCTACCTTCTTTTGTCCCTCTCTCATTACAATTATAAAATGATATATTTAAAGACCATACATCAGAAATTATTATCCGTCAGTTAGTGGAATACGTGAAACTGATGAAGCCATAGATAAACAATATTGAAAGTCCACTGTAGGTTGTTCTTGGTGCTGTGTCCTCCTGCTCTGCTTCTTCAAAGCATTTGCCATAACTGTAATTAAAATACTAGTTGTCTAATTGCTAAATGTCAGATTATCTCATAAGAAAGGTGTGTGAGGGCAGTGATGGTGTTATCTTGTTTACTCATATATTACTGGTGCTCAGCAGTGCCTGACACATGGTAGGTGAGTAATACTTGTTGAATGGATTAATGAATGAGTGACAATATCCCTCTGTCAAGGAGTTTCTAGTGAACTCGGAATAAAACAGACAGATAACGTGAATTCATAGATGCCCTAATGGTGGAGTGAAAAAATGTGGTGGAAATTGAGATGGGGGGCTCTTTTTCTCTCCTCACCTCTGTTTGGTTCTTCGAAAGCATGTGAACACTGCCTTAGGACTTACGGTGACTCGGTTGAGAATACCTTGCTTTGTACTATCTTTGAGCGGCTCCTCGGGTGACAGCATTTTTTAAAAGACCGAACTCACTGTGGAGGGAAAGTACAAGGGATGGGCACACTTATGAGTGTTTGGAGTGTGACTTGGTCTTATCTTTTGGGAAAGTGGCCTGGCATCGGATGTTGAAAGTGCATGCTCTTTGACCTACCTGTTCAGTCTTTAGGAATCTTATCCTATGAGTTAAAAGACCAAATTGTGCAGCGATGTTAATGAGGACATTTGTGACAGCACTGGTTACAGTAGCCCACATACTAACCAACCGAGGTGTCCAGCAGATGGGTGGACTGAAGGAATTACTACGCATCTTCAGTGTAAATTACTGCTTAGCTGGTTCTTGAAGGCATGTTCGTGCATATTGTCAGGTAGGATGGCAATTTGCAGAGTGAGGTATGGTGCAGTCTGATGTTAGTTAAGCCAACCTTCCCATCCTCCAGTATCTTTATCGTATTTGGATGAGCATAGAGAAGGCTGTGGATGTATACACATCCGATCAAAACACATATATAGTTAACTCAAAAGGTTTATCAGAAGTTTGTTTTCTCTTGATATATTGCTCACAGGCTTTTTATTTTAGGTATTTTCTTTCTTTCTTTCTTTCTTTTTTTTATAAAGATTTTATTTATTTATTTGACAGAGATCACAAGTAGGCAGAGAGGCAGGCAGAGAAAGAGCCTGATGCGGGGCTTGATCCCAGGACCCTGACACCATGACCTGAGCCAAAGGCAGAGGCTTAACCCACTGAGCCACCCAGGTGCCCTATTTTAGGTATTTTCAAACCTAGAGAAAAGTTGAATGAACAGTACATTGCACACCTGTATGCTCTTTGCCTAAATTGCTAAGTTTTTTTTACATCTTTTTTTCCCTCCGGCTCTCCCTTTCTCTGCCTTCTCCTTTCTCCTCCTTTTTGCATGTCTTTCTTCCCTTCCCTCCTCATTTTTTTCCTCAGCTATTTAGAAGGGAAATTGCAGACGTCATGATACATGACTCCTAAATATTTCAGTATGGATCTTAAGAGTAAGATCATTTTCCTGTGATTTCCAAAATCACACCACCATTATCACACTCAAGAAAATTAACAGGCATCTTCTAGTATCATCTCATATACTGTCCATTTTCCAGTTTCCCCTGTTCTGCAAAGGACTGTCTTTAAAAAATCTTTTTTTAATTCCACCCACAATCCAGTCGGAGTTTACACATTGCTTTTACTCACGTCTCTTTATTATCTTGCTCTTTTTCTTTTTGGATTTCGTATCATAAACTCTTCAGTAGAGTCCTGGGTAGCTGACTTGCAGAATGTCTCACATTCTAGATTGGAGGTTTCATTATTGGTCTGGTCAAGGCACTTGGGGAATGAGGTGGAGAGATGGGGGTTGCATCCAGAACAAGCAATTTAGTTTGAATTGATGATTTTGAATATGGTGTACTTAACGAACCTTAGATGATTTCAGGGTGTGACTCTGGGACTATGTGGCTAAAGTAAGAGAATGGATTATTTGAAATGAGATCCTAGGAGCTGAGCGGTTAGGATGTTGCCTAGGTCATCCACATAAGGTGGCAGGAGTTAGGATCCGAAGGAAGGTCATGAGTCAGGAGACATAAAGTCTGCAGCAAATATTGGGTCATGACAAGGATGTTGGTAGATGACAGGGAATTGGAGAAGATTCTTTGACCAGATAAAATAAACCTCAAGGAAAAAGAAGTTTCTCCAAGGATTAGAAGAGGTAATGTTCTAGAAATGGCTGTGGATCTCAAGGACGTATGTGAGGGTTGCTGGAGAAGTAAGGTTTTCATATCCTGGGATGCCCTGTCCTCTTCTTACCTGAGGACCTTCATAGTTAGGCTGTAATCTAAGCAGTTGTAACAATAAAAAATATAGTGACCTAGGAAAGATACAATTTAATTTCTCATGTCATAATCTCAAAAGGAGATTGTTAAGGGCTGGTAGGGAGACGCTTAGATTCACAGCAGATGGTTTTCACTTGGGGGCTCCAAAGTGGCTGCTTTTATGCCCCTCATCCAGCCTCAGCAAGAAGGTGGCAGGGGGAGTTCACACCCATTTTTTTTTTTTTTTTCAAGGTATGACCTAGAAAGTACCTTTATTTTTGTTCACCTTCTATTGGTGTTTAAACACATGGTCATACATAGCTTCTGGGAACTTGGGAAATGTAAAAGATGTTCAAGGGAGCCATATACTAAGCTAAAAAGTGGTGTTTCTTTTATTAAAGGAAAAAGAATAGATATTGGTGGATGACTGGGGAAGTGAAATATATATGTGTGTGTGCTCATTTCTGGAAACATACACATACAAGAGCAGAACGAGTAAGATGGTGTACTTACAGGGTGTGGAGGGAGGATCAGGTAGAAATGTTTGGCGGATAGGAAACAAGGTACATGGAATGAAAAGGAGAGACTTCTTTGATTTCACTTTTAGAATTCTGACAATATTTAAAAATAAAATTATTGACGTTCTGGGGAAGAAATTCAAAATGGAGTGCAAGAAACAAATGGATAGTACTGTATGAATAATCATGGTGATGGGGTGGGAAGGAGGGAGGGGAAAACAAATCCAGCCTTAAATAACTGTTAGCCATGTTTTGACCAGATACTCCAGCTAAATACAGCATTATAAACAAACATTAAACTCTGGTTAATAGGTTTGTGTGTCCTAGTTCATGGGTTAGCAGTTCTGAAACCAGTTTATGTATATTCTAGGATTGAGGAAATAAATACATGGGTCTTGGATAAGATGAGTGACATTTCTCACTGTCCGAGAAAGAAGTTAGAGATGTGGAAATGGATTAGGATACAGTGAGTCCTGTGGTGTTGAGTTGAAACTGGGGGTATCCGTGTAAACTCGTGGTTTGTAACATAGATTGGAATGTAAGTGTACAGATAGGTTAGTGTGTGTCTGTGTGTTTGTGTGTACAAATATACACATATTCTGGAGCTCAGGGTTTCTTTAGTATTACTGACATTTTGGGGTAGACAGTTTTTTGTTGTGAGGGGCTGTCCTTCACACTGTAGGGTGTTCATCACCACCCTTGGCCTGTACTCATTAAATGACAGTAGCGTCCCCTCAGTTGTGACAGCCAAGTATTTCCAGACACTGCCATATGTTTTGAGGGAAGGGGGCAAATCACCTTCGACTGAGAACCACAGAGAGGGCATGGAAATGTTGACACCCATAGCAATGAGCATACCAAGAACCCAGATCTTTTTTTCCCAATACCATTGTCTCATAAATGGAACCAGCATTCCATGGTAAAATGGCTGATTTCTGGAAGAGTGTTACGATGAGCCTGAAGCATCTTTTATGAGAAAGCAGTCAAGTGCTCAACGATGATGATATGTCAGAAAGACACAGGAGCCAGCTCTCAGGGGTTCCCACTGGCCAGTCTGGGAAAACTTCAGCAACAGAATAAATAATGTTAGCAGTGGATTAAAGCCCATTGTCATGCTGCCATAAATAGATAAGAAAGATAAAAGAGGGAAGAGGCACAGCTCTTTTCTGCACTAGATTTTTAATTAGTGTAGAAAAATGCCTACTTGTGCCAAATTGTTTATTTAGGTAGGAATCACCAATGACAGATGCTAAAATTAGTGGGTGAAAATATGAGCAACAGGTATTTGCATAGCTTCATAGTATATCCCCAGGAGATACTAATTAATTATAGTGAGAAATGAAATATCTTAAAAATGGACAGACTAGCAGTTTACCCAAGTGATCACAATTAGTATCACTGGTCGTGGGATATAGCAACATCACGTGCCTCTTGAGGTATGATGCGCTGAAAATAGCACATTGTTTCTGTGATGTTCTCTCCAAAACGTATAACCTGGATACAATCATAAGGAAACAGCAGACAAACCAAATTGGAAGACAGTGTATGAAATAAAGGGCTTGCACTCTTCAGAAGTGTCAAGGTCAAGAAACATAAAGTGGATCAACCATATCTAGATCAAAGGAAACCAAGGATACGTGACAGTGACAACTAAATTCAGGATTAGTTCCTGAACCAGAAAAAAAAAAGTTTGTGTTTTGTAGTAAAGGTCATAAATGAGACAGTTGGTGAAATTTGAGTAAGGTTTGCAGATTAGATAATGATACTGTTATCAATGTTAATTTTCAGATCTGGTCATTGTACTGTGATTACATGAGAGACTTACCTTGGTTTTAGGAAATACGAAGTACGTAGAGGTAAAGTACATCCTGTTTTTGACTTATCCCCACGTTTAAGGAAAAGAATGTGTGTGTGTGTGTGTGTGTGTGTGTGTGTAAAGAGGGAAAAAATGAATGATAAATGTGTTACAATTGGTAAATCTGGGTGAAGGATATACAGTAATATTTCATACTATTTTTGTGAATTTTTTTATATTCTGCAGTTATTTTTAAAAAAAAGTTAAAAAGATAGATGAAGAGGAGCATGTGCCTCCTCCCCCCAAAGCTAAGGAACTTCACTTAAGGAATAAAAACAGATGTGTTTATGATTCTGTATGATTCATCTGATGAATTCTAACTGTTAGAGGGCTTAAAGAAATTGTTTTATAAAGGACTGGAAAGGAAGGACAACTTGTTGGCTGTCTTGTTGGCTAACCACTTGGTTGTTCAAATAATATTTTTTCTCCTAAGTTGATTGTGAGCTTCTGTTAACATAAAGAATCTTGAGAGCAGAAATGTAATTTGGCTAAAGTTAATTTCTGAGTCTGCATGAAATAAGCAGTGGCTTTGGGCCTCCGTTTGATCCTGGCCCTGTGTGCAGCTAATGTCTGGCCAGTGTTTTGGAAACAGCAGGTAGTCAGGAGAAAGCAGCTCCTAGGGATCCTCTCTTCTGTGGGCCTGGTCGTGATTTCCCATACAGATGGGACCCCGTGAACTTTGGCAGGGGTCATTTTGAATTCCCTGTCTAAAACTCAGAGCCATAATTTTTATGAGTATGTGACTAATAATATTGTTGACGTTATAAACTGTGTCTCAGAGTACCTCTGTGGCCGACTTCATGTTTGAACAAGGATCAGCTTAAAGAGCACCGTCTTTCCTGGGACATGGAAAGAAAGTAAACTCCATACAAAATGATAACTTTCAGATGTGTAGGCTATCTCTTAACAGTTCCATGATTCTTTTCCCATCTATCTGCTCTCTTGAGCTTTTAGGAAAAGAAAACAGTTTTTTGATTAGTCCCCCATTTGGCTTTAGAACTGATTACTGCACAGTAGTCTTTGGAGTCTGTCAGTGGAGGCACCGAGGTTGTGGTTGTCTGCCATCGGCCACTGATTCATCTTCTAGTCCTTCGGACAGAGAAACCCATAATGATAGATAATGAGATGAGTGGATTTTGCATAGTAATCGGTAATATTTTATTCAGAGAACATTTAAAGAGAAAGTGCTTTTGTGTAGTAATTTTATTCCCGAAGTCTCTTTTAGCAAGATAAAAGTCTGTTTTCATGCTCTATTTACTATTCAAGTAGAAAGATTTTTGAAAGTCTGGGCTTCATTTGTGTGCTTGAATGGCTCTGCTCTTTGATATCCAAAATGTAAATTAATATTTGCTCATAATGACTTTGACTTAACATTTTTCTAAAATCACTTATTTTTCAACTTTGAATGTGGAATAAAAGTGCAGTGTACCATTTATCCTGTAAAACTGCATACATTTTAATTTTTCAATGTCTTCAGTCACAAATTGATCCTGGGTGTCAGAAAGCAATCTTATTTTTGTTCAGATGATCATTATTTCTGAAATCTGTGTTGGGGTTTCCTGAAGACAGTCTGATGCCAGCTACTTTGGCATCAGCCTCACAGAAGAGCAAGAAAATTTATACTGTCACTAGGCTGTCACAGGAGAGCCTGTAAAGTCGAATATGAAATATGAGTCCAAACAGTATTATTTTGATTTAACCGAAGGACAAAAAGCCTGAGAGTTTAGATTGCCTTTCTAAGTTATTTACTATTTACACATAAACTAACAAATGGAAACATTCTGAAATATTAATTTGCACATAAGAACACTTTTTTTGGGAAATAAAATCCAGCTGCACCTTGATCTTCTAATTTTCATCCTTTCCAGCTCCTTCTTTAATATCATATTTTTTCCAAACCTTCAGTTATGGTGCAGGAGTAAGTTACACACTGCTGGCTTTGTCTTGCATTTCTCTGTTCCCCATCCTGGATTCTTCCACGTGGACATCTACCTCCACGCTTTCTATGTTCTGGGTGGCTCTGCGTCCTAATTGGCCTTCTCTTCTGATCTCTGACCCCTTGGACACCATCAGTCTCCTCTCCCAGGCTTCTCCAGTTTAACTTGTCCACAGTGAATCCGATGTTTTCCTCTCAACTTGTTTCTTTTCTATGAAGTGGTGGCTTCTATACTGTAGTGTGCCAGAGTTGGAAGTGACTCATCGCCCCCATTCATTTTTTTTTTAAATACAAGATTTTATTTTATTATTTTTAAAAAAGATTTTATTTATTTATTTGTGAGAGAGAGAGAAAGAGAGCACAAGTAGGTAGAGTGGCAGGCCGAGGCAGAGGGAGAAGCAGGCTTCCCACTGAACAAGGAGCCCGGCACGGGACTCGATCCCAGGACCCTGGGATCATGAGCTGAAGGCAGATGCTTAACCAACAGAACCACCCAGGCAGCAGATTCTATTTTTAAGCAATCTCTACTCCCAACATGGGGCTCAGACTTAAAACTCTGAGATCGGGAGTAACATGTTCTTTCGACTGAGACAGCCAGGCACCCCTGTCTCCCTCATTCTTGACATCCACTAAGTCACCATGCCCTCCTAATCTGCTGAATCTCTTTCAGGCCCAGCTGCTTTTCTCTGTCTGTGTTGCTTAAATCCTTGCCGTGGTGCCGGGGGTGTGGGGGGAGGTGAAGGAGGGGGCTTGCTGGTTTTCAGCATGTCTCCTGCAGTTGTCAGCTCGTGGTTTTTTCCATCTTCACTCCCCACCCTTCCTCAATGCCCTTCCCAGTAGCAGCCTGCATGATTGCTGGAGCTCAAACCTTGTTGTACCCGCCCTGCTTCACCCATTCTGGTTGCCCTCAAGGAGAGAGAGAATCGTTGCACAGCTGTCAGACCGGCACGCCGCTGTTGCACTTCTCACATACACCCTTCTTTCCTTTGCTCGTGCTCTTTGGCCATGGTGTGCTTCTTTCAGTTCTCCCCACAGAAGTACCTGGTGGTTTCCATTTGCTTTTGACAACAGTAAGAATTCTTTTTTTTTTTTTTTTTAAGATTTTATTTATTTTAGAGAAAGAGCAAGCACCCATGTGTGCACACTAGAGCAGAAGGGAGGGAGAGGGAGAGAACCTCATGCAGACTCGGAGCCCTGAGCGTGCAGCCCTTGTGGGGCTCCATCCCAGGACCCTGAGATCACGACCCGAGCCGAAACCGAGAGTCCTACAGTCCACTGACTGAGCCACACAGGCGCCCTAACAACAGTGAGAATTCTTAAATATTTTAAGTTTCTCCTTGATATTACCTGCCTTTGTGTCCTTCTGTGTCTTTCTCTATTTCCTCTCCCAGCCAGGAAGTTTTGCCTTAAGTCTCTCCTACTTTCCTTTTATTGGAATGCCACATCTGTTGTTCCCAATGCATAGAAATCTCTGGCGAGCCATACCCTTTTCTTCTTCAAAAGTGCTTTAGTTTTGTCTGTTTGTAAAACATATAGCAAAGGGTTCTGTTCCCTTTCATAGCCTAACCTCTTTCAAGGAGTCTTTTATTTTAAATTTTTGCTTACTGAGTTCGTCTTTCTAAGCACTCCTAGCGCTTCATTTTCATTTGCCCAAATACACCTGTAATATAGGCAGATGTCACATTTTTGCAATGATTTGTTAGTTATATTTGTGTCATCAGAAGTTTCTTACACCTTCCAATACTTTCCTCATAAAAATATGCATAATTGCAACAGCTTTCTGACCGTTAGTTGTCAGAAACTATCTGAGTCATTACCCACAGAGCAAGGCTGGGAAAACTGTGCCTTTGTCCAGGGCATGGTATTTATAAATTTATAAATATAATAAATACATTTATACATTTATATTTATATTTATATTTATATTTTTTATATTTATATTTATAATTTATATTTATAATTTATATTTATAATTTATATTTATAATTTATATTTATAATTATATATTTATATTTATATATTTATATATTTATATTTATATTTATATTTATATTTATATATTTATAATTTATATTTATTATTTATATTTATATTTATATTTATTTTTTATATTTATAATTTATATTTATAATTTTTATTTTTTATATTTATATTTATAATTATATATTTATAATTATATTTATTTATATTTATATTTATAATTTATATTTATAATTATATAATATATAAAATATATAATATTATATAAAAATATAATATGTATTATATTTATAAATTTATAAATTTATATTTAATAAATACCTATGAATGGTATTTATTAGATCATTGTCTATAGGTAATAACTTCTTCCATGAACGTTTAGCTAAGGGAGTGGCATTAATATTTTAATTTGGAACTTTCTCTAAATGTTTTGAGGCAGTTTGAATAGATTGCAGATTGTCTTTTATAGAACTTTTAGTCACATGGTATCTTGAGGCAGGAATAGAGATGCTCAGTTTTGCACGTGGTTGCTAGCCAGCATGGTCTAGCGTGCAGAGATGCCTAGAGCAGTGCCTAGTTGGATGTATTAAGTTGGTTGGCTCAGAGAGAGGAAATCATATTGAAAGGTGTGCCCTTCTCCCCCGCATATATACATTAGAGTTCAGGTTAACGTACTGTAACAAAGATTCTTAAATACAGTGGTATAAATAAGATAGAAAATTATTTACTACTTTTTTTTTGAGAGAGGGGTGAAGGGGCAGTGGGAGAGGGAGAGAGAATCTCAAGGAGGTTCCACGCCCAGCACAGAGCCCAACATGGGGCTCGATCTCACAACCCTGAGATCATGACCTGAGCTGAAATTAAGAGTTGGACACTTAACTGTCTGAGCCACTCCGGTGCCCCGAAAATTATTTACTTCTCATTTAACTCCCTGGGCTGGTCTGTGCGGAGGGGGCAAATTTGTGTTCTGTAGTCATTCCAGGAGATACACTCCTTCCCCCTCCACACCCCTGTTGTGTTCCTGTGTTTCACCTTCATTTCCAGAGTGGCGTTCCTGCCGTATCAGGAAGCTCATAGGAGGAGGCAGGAAAGCAAGCCCAAACAATTCTTTTCAAGTAGCAAGGCTGGAGTTGGACACTTTGCTCTACCTTCCCGCCCCTCCTCTAGGAATTAGTCAGGTCCTGCTATAAGATGGACAGGAACATGGAGTCTGGGTCTGTGGGGTCCTTTTGTTCTGCTAAGGCTCTGTTATTGTGGAAAAAATGAGAAGGACATTTTAGGGGAAACCCACAGGCTGCCATAGTTTTAAACATATATTGCTGTTGTAATTTCTGTTTTATTAAACTTGAGATAAATGATTCAGCCCCTCTGAATCATGATGTTCTTACTTTTAAATCTCTTATCTCCTTGCAATTTTCTTATTCTGTGACTGGTTATGGAAAGTTCCCCCAAAGCGGGTGCCATACTGTTGTTCAGTGTTGGCTCACACTTTCTTCCCTGCGATGCCTCATTGCATATGGGCAGTAGCCACAGAGTCAGTGTTGATAGGTAATAATTAATTCGCTCAGAGTATCAACATTGCTGAAAACCTTATAGCAAATGGGAGCAACCCTTTTCTGGGAAGGGCCAGACAGTTAACAGCTTCGACTTTGTGGGTCACACGGTCGCTGTTACAACTACTTGACTCTTGTGGCACATACGTCAGCTGTGAACACTGCTGTATTCCAGAAACACTTGATTTATTAAAATAGGGGGTGGTTGGGTTTGCAGGCTGAATTTTCTGACTGCTGCCTATTAGGATGGCTGTGTCCTGTCAATAAAGAGTTGTAAACTTGGAGGAATGGGACCCGTGCCGGATGTGAAACCGGAAGTTAGGGAGGGAGGTCCTCGCGGAGGCTCTGGGTGCGGCGGGGCTGCCGTGGGATGTGTCTGACCTGCACGCTGTCTTCTGCGCTGCGTCCCGCATGAAAGGATGACAACGAGCTCAACATTAATGTGCCAGCCCCAGTGGCTGGCATTGCCTTAAGCATCACCTCCTTTGGACCTCATGATAAAGCCAAGTAGCTTCTGTTGTGACCACCATTTCACAGATGAGGAAACTGAATCTTTGAGAGGCAAAGTTGACTACCCATGGTCAGGGGTAGATCTGGTGCGTGAGCTGGATGGTCTGATTCTTTGCTTCCTTTGGAATTATTTTCGTGAAAGTGAGCATTCTGTAAGATTGAATAGCAAGATCAGAATCGGGCTTTCTAGGTTTGTTTTGCAGCAGAACCCTGCAGATGAGGACGGTGAGGAAGTGGGGTGGAGAAGGTGGAAGCAATTAGCAAATCTCACATCACTTCAACTGTCATGCTCTAGTCCTGCTCCTCTTGTGGAAGCCTGAGCGAATTCCTGCTTCCCCTGGGTTTGACAAGATCCCATCCTCCCTTTTTATTCCCCTTTACATCTTTGTAATATGCGTGACCAAGACCAGATACTCCCTTCCTAAAGTCCTTCTGTCTCACAGAACTTCCCCGATGCCATTTGAATGCTTCTTGTGGCAGTTACCACAACTTACCACAGTTACCACAACTACCACAACCAACTGAACTTTGTAGGACTCCTTGTGTACTAGGCTCAGTGTTTCTGAGTTTCCTGTTGGATCACAAGCTTCTCCCCCCCCCCCTTCTTTCTTTTCTTTCTCTCTTTCTCCTCCTCTACTACTGACGGAAGTATATTTGACATAATGGACTTCTCTGATGTAGTGTGTTCAAATTAATGAGTTTTGACATGTGTCCACCTGTGAAGCCATCACCACAGTCAAGCTACTGAATATTTCTATCACCTCCAGAAGTTTCCTCATTGCCTCTGCAATCCACCGTCTTTCTGTCCCTGTCCCAGTGCAACCAGGTGATCTGCTTTCTGTCACTGTAGGTTGTTGAGACTTTTCTGAAATTTTACATTAACGGACTCCTACAGTAGTAGGAGCATAATTAATTTAATTATTAAATTCAGCATAATTAGTTTGCATATTTTATAAAAATTTTAAAAAAGATTTTATTTATTTAATTGACAGTTCACAATTGGGCAGAGTGGCAGGCGAGGGGCGGGGAAGCAGGCTCCCCGCTGAGCAGAGAGCCTGATGTGGGACTCCATCCCAGGACCCTGAGATCATGACCTGAGTTGAAGGCGAGGCTTAACCCACTGAGCCACCAAAGGCACCCCTATCCTTGCGAATTTTAGTAATTCATTTCTTTTTATTGCTAAATAGAATTCCATTGAATAGATAAATCACATTTTGCTAGTTCATTCATCTATCCACAGACATTTAGATGGTTTCCAGTTTTGACTATTGTAAATGAAGCTAATAATCTTGTGTGTAACTGTCTGTATAGATATATATTTTTATTTAACTTGGGCAAATATTTAGGAGGTACTCATCTGAATCATGTGTGTGAGTATGTGTTTAACTTGTTAAGAACTTCCCAACAGATCCAAAGTATTTGTGCTGTTCATATCCCCACTACAGTGTGTGACACTTCTGTTGTCCCACATCCTTACTGACACATATGCTATTTCTGTCTTTTAGCCACTTAAATTTGGTGTTTGCGGCATCTCATTGTATTTCTTTGATGATGGTGATATGCAACAACTTTTCATTTGTGTTATCTTCTTTTGTGAAATGTCCATTCAGATCCGTTCCCCATTGTTACCCCGTCATCGTACGATATTTTAAACATTTTTATATATTCCAGATGCAAGCTTTTTGTCTGATGCTGTGTTTTGAGCATTTTCTCTCAGTCTGTGGCTTGCCATTTCATTTGCTTAACTGTACTCTTTGAAGCAGACTTTCAACTTTTGATAAAGTATGCTTTTTTTTTTTGTGGCTCACGGCTTTTGTGTGGTCTACCCAAGAATCTGTTGCCTACCTCAAGATAATCAGAATTTTCTCCTGTATTTTTCTGTAAGTTTTAGGTTTTACATTTGATTTGTGGTCAGTTTGAGTTAATTTTGGTGTGTGGTCTGAGTTAGGGTTTTTCTTTTTTCCCCAAATGTGTATCTAGTTGTTTCAGTTGTTTCACCGTTTACTGAAAAGACATTAATTTCCCTCCTGAATTGACTTGGCAGCATAAACTTTTTAAGTTTGCGTTTGGTGTTTTATTGGTACCATAGCTTCAGACATTTTTTTGTTGTTACTTGAAGTTGAGGAGATGAATAGTCTTGTCTGGTTTTTGCTTGGTCATAAGACACAGATGATAAATTGCCGTAGATGGGAAGAGACTTTTAACTGACTCGTTCTCTAATCCAATCTGATACCGTTTTATTTTTAGGTGTTACACATAATATTGCATTACTCCGAGAGGTGATAATCAACTCACGCTTTATAGAAGGAGACATCAACACTAAATTTCTCTCTGATGTATATCCCGATGGCTTTAAAGGTTTGTATGCACTGAAGTATTTTACTGTATTAAAGTTATTACTTTTATACCTTGTTATCATGTATAATTTTTCTATTTTGGAATTAAGGCTTTTAGCCCATACTGTACTTGATTAACATAGAGTATCGTAGACTATTGACATTCGTGATTTTGAGTATTCATGAGTGACTCATGAATGTGCAGGAATCCACCGTTTTGTTGAGTGAGGAATTCAACTATGTGGAATGTGGTATGAGTCCAGTGTTGAAGCAAAACATGTAGACAGAGTATTAGCCTACCTGATCTTCTGGTTTCTGAAAGCCAATTCAAATTTGTATTCCCTGCTGCTCCATTATATGGGGATATGCAGGAACTCTAATGATTAAAACTTTTTATGAAAATTAGCACCAAAAATTTCAGAATACCACATGCTATTTAATGAAAATGAAGATGTTTAGGAAGATTATTGTTGTTTTTTTTAAAAAAATTTATTTATTTATTTGACAGAGATCACAAGTAGGCAGAGAGGCAGGTGGGGGTGGGGGGGAAGCAGGCCCCCTGCCGAGGTGAGAGCCCGATGCAGGGCCCGATCCCAGGACCCCGGGGTCACAACCCGAGCCGAAGGCAAAGGCTCTAACCCACTGAGCCACCCAGGCACCCCAAGATTATTGTTTTTACTCATAAAATGAAGCTTTTAATGACGTAATGAGGAGAATGTGAAATTTAGCACTGTGGAGTTACCAGTGCTCAAGTGAGAGACAGAGAAATCCTGTTAGTGAGCATTAAAAACGTGATTAATATGTGAGATAAAGAAACCAGGTCTTCCATGTGACTTAATAGAAATGTTATTCAGGTTAAAGTCAAAAGTATGTACATATGTTTCTGATGAATTTGGGGATATATGAAGATGAGATTTTTCTTTCACAAATGACAAGTGTTATTAATATCCATTTAGAGTGCTTTAATGTGTGAGATAACTCAGTCATATATTCAGATCCTGTGTATAAATTCAGGTCAGCTTCATGTATTAGGCTTTTGAAAACATTTACAAAGCAGTTTCTTAGCTTAGATTTTACAGGACAGAGTTACTGGTTTGATTGTTCTTTTAAAACTTCAGTGTTAGAGAGTTTTATCATTAGTACCAAGGGAAATTAAAAATGATTTTTATTTGAGACCTTGAAAGAAAAAACTAATGAGTAATATGTTCTTTTTTTCTGAACTTTTGAATTTTTACAAATATAACCCCTAACATGAACTAAACAGTTTTACACTCGTGTGATTAGTTCATTCAGATGTCTACTGCTGGTTCATGAAGTCAGGAACCACTTATGTTATTGTTTTTAAGTGTACATCTGGCAATTCCAACATAATAGTTACTAAGTGAATATTTAATGAATTAATGGTAAAAATCTTATTGATAATATGGATGAGAAGGGACAACATTGGGTATTTTTAACTGCACATGCATCTAGATTACCAGTGTGTTCTGTTTTGATCCTAACATTCTGGCCTCTTGTCCTTTCTAAAGTTTTACTTATAGTAAGTTGCAATATAGACTCAGGATTTTTGTATGCTTTTTTTTTTTTTTTTTAAAGATTTTATTTATTTATTTGACAGAGAGAGAGATCACAAGTAGGCAGAGAGGCAGGCAGAGGGAGGGGGGAAGCAGACTCCCCGCTGAGCAGAGAGCCCGATGCGGGGCTCGATCCCAGGACACTGGGATCATGACCTGAGCCGAAGGCAGAGGCTTTAACCCACTGAGCCACCCAGGCGCCCCCGTATGCTTTTTTTTTTAAAAAAATATATTTTTAAAGATTTTATTTATTTGACAGAGAAAGACACAGTGAGAGAGGGAACACAAGCAGGGAGAGTGGGAGGAGAAGCAGGCTTCCCGCCAAGCAGGGAGCCTGATGCGGGGCTTGATCCCAGGACCCCAGGATCATGACCTGAGCCAAAGGCAGATGCCTAACGACTGAGCCACACAGGCGCCCCCCATCCGTATGCTTTTATGTCTACCTGGCTCATGCATCGGTGAAGGTGATGTGTTATGAAACAGTGGGCAGAAGGAGACAACCAGGGAACACTTCAGAGAACTTTTAGAACAAACATATATATGCATACATATATTTATGCATATGTCTGTATCCTACATATCTGGTGTTAGGTCTCATTACTGTGGAGAAGAAAATGAGGTATTTAGAATTTCTAAATTCTAAATATATGGGTTACTATGTACTGTACATTTGGCAGTAGTACAAAATGTTCCATGTTCTTAGGAAAACTCAGAAATCTACTTAAAAACCTAACATTGCCATTTTCCAGGATAAACTTAATATCTTACATTTTTGTTTTGATAGGGCATTATCAGTATGGACACTGTAATTCTCTTAATGCTCGTACGACATAGGAACACAGTTTTAAAAATTGTTATAAGTTGTTAGAAGGACCATTATTTAATCTCTGCCTTTATTTTACATGTGAGGAAACCAAAGCTCAGAGAGATTGATAAGGCAACATGGCCAGTAACTGAACTTAGAGTTTCCACTTCCTGTTTTGGTACTCCTTCAGTTCTACTAGGATTCAAAATCCCAAATCATGACGGGTTTTTAGAGTGTGCTCTATGTTGTTGCTGCCTGTAAGCACTTTAAAAATACATACCTGGGGCGCCTGGGCTCAGTGGGTTAAGCCACTGCCTTGGGCTCAGGTCATGATCTCGGAGTCCTGGGATCGAGCCCCGCATCGGGCTCTCTGCTCAGCAGGGAGCCTGCTTCCCCCTCTCTCTCTGCCTGCCTCTCTGCCTACTTGTGGCCTCTCTCTGTCAAATAAATAAATAAATAAAGCTTAAAAAAAAATACACACCTAGCTCTGACATTCTTAACGTGGACCTCTTATTGTCTCCCATCATACTATTTTCATGTCCATTCTTCTCTGAATGGCTGCTATCTCTTGTTCTTCATATCACTCTATTTCCCTCTCCATGTTTTTCCCTAGAGCAGGTATTTGATATATTAAACTGTATCATCTTTGATTGTTTGATATACGTGCCTGAAAGGGACAGCAGGAAGTGGCCACTGAAGTTAATCCAGGATCTTCTCCATATGTTTGAGGCCAGGTCATTTTGCCCCTTTGGGATTACCCGTCTGCTTCCCATCTGTCCAGCTATCGTAGGCACTGTTCACAGGCAAGTGCCTGTTTTTATGACTGCGTTAAAATTTTCTGTTATATATGTTTATTATCCCAATTTATTTGTAGACTAGGATAGTGTTACTAAAGTTTCTAAGACTGACCTTTGGAATGACTCTGGTTAAAACTAAAACATAGGATACACAGGAACGTATTCTTCATATATACTTACTAGGTTCTGATGTTGAAAAGCTATTGTTCTTGGATTCTGGAAAATAAATGAAAATGGGGAGGATGATATTTTGATTTTGGAGTAAAGGGAAAATGAGGAAGAAGATATTTCAAGAACTATCATTTCAATTGGCCTGGAATGAACATTTTAGGCTCCTTTCTCTGCTGTCTTGCTACAGTTTAAGCTCTAGCCCCATCAAAGGAAATGAGCAGAATTATTTTTCTCTTCTGGAAAGTTGCATATCTTTAGTGAAAATTTGATTCAACACAATAATATACCATTAATTATACTACTTTCTTTGCCGTTAAATTTAGTTCTGTATTTCTATACCTTTAGAAGTGGTGTAACGAAATCATTGAGTTTCGGTTTCGGTTTCGTAGGTTATTATGCCTGGGGGGTCTTTTGGCTGAGTTAAGATAGAAACTGGAAAGAAGAGTGTAAGGAAAAATTTGGGCCAGAGGTTGGTGAGCCCAGGCAGGTGGGCAGTAAAAGCTCATGTCTTAGGGTCTAGCTGGTGATAGTGGTACTTTGATACTTGGACGGTTGTGTTGTCTTTGAGAATTCAGTCATTATGGGTACCTGGGTGGTTCAGTGGGTTAAGCCTCTGCCTTCAGCGCAGGTCATGATCTCAGGTCCTGGGATCGAGTCCCGCAGTGGGCTCTCTGCTCGGCAGGGAGCCTACTTCCTCCTTTCTCTCTCTCGCTGCCTGCCTCTCTGCCTACTTGTGACCTCTCTCTGTCAAATAAATAAATAAAATATATTTAAAAAAAAGAATTCAGTCATTAAAATCATTCAACAAATAATTGGTGTCAGCTCTCGAAGAAATTGAAAAACAAATAACACATTTTCCTTGCACTTAAGGAGCTTACATCACAAGAGAAGTACACAAGTAAAGAACTAACTACACTACAGGACGAAGTAAGTGCTAAGTGAAGATAGAAGCAGAGAGTCTGGAGCATGGAGGGAATCAAGGATGAGTTCAAGGGTGAGGTAGCACTTAGACCATTGTAGCTCCTCTCTAAGGACTGTGTAAGGTCGCTGCTGCCCATCTCTGCCTCGTCTGTCCTTTCTCATGAGATGCTGGTAGTTTGAAATCAGCCTTGGAGAAAGTACTTACCACAAGGAAACTGGCAAATGCTGTAGGCTGGTGTGTGTTCTTTCCCTTCACACCCAGCTTGGTTGGTAATCATTTACCAGCAAACCGGTGCTTAATCCTTTGGCAAACAGAGCCATTAGGACAAAGGAAGAGGTTCTGTAGGGAGGCGTTCTAGAACTCCTGAGGGAGTCAGATGACTGAGCTTACTGAAAAATAGCAAGAACAGTTAATGAAGGATATTAAATTAGAGGAGAAAGAGTTTAATAAACTAAGAACTGTCATTTTTAGAAGTGTTCAGCAAAACGAAAGATAGGATGGACACTTCTAAGAACCAAATTAGTGACCTTAAGGAATAAATGGAAGTTTCTCAAAATAGGTAGTAAAAAGGTATAGAGAAGGAAATAATGTATGAAATCAGAGATGTGGAGGGCAGACCCAAGAGATTTTGTATGTACATAATAGTTTCATGAAGAGAAAATGGACAAATAAAGGAAGGTTTTTTAAAAAGAAGTAATAGGGGAGGTTTCTTTCTTTCTTTCTTTTTTTCTTTCTTTCTTTCCTTCCTTCCTTCTTTCTTTCTTCACTCTTCTTGAGAAAACCTTAAGGTGTCATTGGAAAGATTTGCTGAGTTTCAGACAAGATTAATGATAACAAGTAGCTCTTAAAATCATACCTAGAGGGGCGCCTGGGTGGCTCAGTGGGTTAAAGCCTCTGCCTTCAGCTCAGGTCGTGATCCCAGGGTCCTGGGATCGAGCCCCGCATTGGGCTTTCTGCTCAAGCGAGGAGCCTGCTTCCTCCTCTCTCTCTCTCTCTCTGCCTGCCTCTCTGCCTACTTGTGATCTCTCTCTGTCAAATAAGTAAATAAATAAAATCTTAAAAAAAAAAAATTTAAAAAAAAAAAAATCATACCTAGAACAAAACATTTTTGAAGTTTCTAGAAAGAAAAAAGAAACACCAAGGCATATGCGGAGAATATAGACTGAAATCATCTTCAGACCCCATAAACTGGAAATGAGAAAATCTTAAAATATCTACTTCATTAGAAAGAACTTGACCCAAGAGTACTATACCCAACTCACATATCCTTTGTTTCTGTTATGGAAAGAGATTTTAAAATAAAGATTCAGAAATATATCATTATATATACCTTTTGGGGGGAAATAACTGAAGAAAGTGCTTTAACCAATTTGAGTTAAAGATGACAGGATGCCTGTGTGGCTCAGTGGTTAAGAGTTTCCCTTTAGCTCAGGTTATGATCCCAGGTTTCTGGAATTGAGTCCTGCCTTGGGCTCCTTGCTCAGCAGGGAGCCTGCTTCTCCCACAGCCTGCTGCTCCTCCTGTTTGTGCTTTCTCTGACAAATAAATTAAAAACAAACAAACAACAAAAAAAGAGCTCCTGGGTGGCTCAGTCAGTTAAGCCTCTGCTTTTGGCTTAGGTCATGATCCCTAGGTCCTGGGATCAAGTCCTACATCAGACTCCCCGCTTGGTAGGGAGTCTGCTTCTTCTGCCCTTCCCTTCCTCCTCCCATTCTCTCCTCTGTCTCTCTCTTGCAAAAATTAATAAGTAAAATCTTAAAATACATGTACATTTTTCCCCAACCACTGAATTGGTTTTATTGCTTATTATTTTTATTATTTATTTATTTTTAAGTAGGCTCCCCACCCAACATGGGACTCGAACTCATGACCCTAAGATTAGGAATCACATGCTCCACTGAGCAAATCAGGCACCTTTGAATTTAGTCTTTTAAAAACGCAAGCCCAGGCGCACCTGGGTGGCTCAGCGGGTTAAAGCCTCTGCCTTTGACTCGGGTCATGATCCCAGGGTCCTGGGATAGAGCCCCACATCAGGCTCTCTGCTCAGTGGGGAGCCTGCTTCCTCCTCTCTCTCTCTGCCTGCCTCTCTGCCTGCTTGTGATCTCTGTCTGTCAAATGAATAAATAAAATCTTTAAAACACACACACACACACACACACACACAAAACACAAGCTCAGGAGCACCTGGGTGGCTTAGTGGGTTAAAGCCTCTGCCTTTGGCTCAGGTCATGATCTCAGGGTCCTGGGATCGAGCCCCGAATTGGGGCCCTCTGCTTAGTGGGGAGCCTGCTTCCCTTCCTCTCTCTCTGCCTGCCTCTCTGCCTGCTTGTGATCTCTGTCAAATGAATAAATAAAATCTTAAAAAAACAAACAAACAAACAAAACCCTCAAGCCCATAAGGACAAAGAAGAGATAGCATTCTGGAAAATGAAGAGCCAAAAGATGATTCTTCACTGACTTAGCAACTTAAGAAAGTTGAATCCTAAGCTGACAATGTGAAAAACTGCGAAATAGCTCATTATCACCATGGAACCCTGCAGAAGTCTTAGGCACTATTAATTTCAGATACCTTGGGGAATTCCTATAGGCAAGACTCTTATCTAAAATCTGTGGAAGATTTTCTCTGTATTTCCTCCCTTACTTTTTAAAGGAGGGTGCCCCCCCCCCCACCAACCTGGAAAAAGATTTGAGATTTTTCTCTGTAGAGGATAAGATGCCCTCTACCCAGGGATACCAGGCACGTTTGGACAGAGGATTGAGTCAATGCAGACATACTGAATGTGGTGATGCCCCCTCTCTCAACCATCATTCCCCACGTGGTTCCCAACGTACTGGCAGGCAGATACCCTCAGTCCCCATGGTAGAGTCTCCTTCTCTGAGAAACCTAGCCAGCCATAGAGAGATTACTACGGATCCGCCAACACATGAAGCCTACTCATGGAGCAAACGGCCAGCGAAGCCGCATCCCACAAAGGGAGGATATGCACGGCTCAGGATCAGGATATCTGTCATTATCATTTAAGACAACTGGATGGGAAGGGAGGCACCAGATGACTGTTAAAAATAGATGACAGAACTAAAGCCACTTAAGAGAACACAGATCAGGCTTCTTAGAAACTGGGTCATGAACAAGAGGGCTGATAATGGCATGAGGTTTACAAAGGTGTGTCACAGACCTTGGGGGTGCCGCTCTGTGATTTGCCCTCCACGTGGTAACCACCAACTTAATGAGGAAGACTGGGAGAACCTAGACTTTATTTGGGGTTTGGGACTCTTGCTTGAAATCCCCCCCCCCCCCCCCCCGACACACATATTCCCCAATCACCACAAAAGCTAAGAAGGTGAGGACTAACGTGAGGAGGAAGTTTTTCTACTTTCTTTCGCAAGTATGTACTGAATCCATTAGGTTAAAGGTGGTGGTCTAGGGTCTCTGGATACTGAAAACTGTTTAAAAAAGACCAAGGCTTTTTAAATTAGGAGCTGCACCTTTTTCTAACCTGTTGTCACCAGAGAATGCAGTAGAGATTTCAAGCTTTAATGCTCTTGAAGTTTTCAAAAGATGGATTTGAGAAGCTCCTCTCAGCCTAGGGTTCTAACTTTTAAGTGGAAGGGACTTGCTGCCTTTGAAGACATCTGCCACCAGAGTATGAAGCTGTGTCTATCCTGTATGCCATACGGGAGGTTCTCGGTGTTTCTGTGGCCTCACTGTTCAGGCCCCCCAGACTTCCGGGATCATGCTTGTGAATCTTCTCCGTCAGGATTGGCAGAGGTGAAAAACAGGTGTCAGATTTCAGTGCTCTCTTGTTGACCTTCACACTTGACAAAGGGATAGGAATCAAGAAGTATTTTTTTTTTAAGATTTTATTTATCTGAGAGAGAGAGAGGCATGAGCAGCAGGAAGGGAAAGGGGGAAACAGGGTCCCCACTGAGCAGGGAGCCTGATGTGGGGCTTGATCCCGGGACTCTGGGATCATGACCTGAGCTGAAGGCAGACACTTAACGCACTGAGCCACTCAGGCGTCTGGAATCAAGAAGTATTTAAATACACTTTGTCTACATCCTGAATGAAGTTCTAGGTGCTTAGGATTCCTCAGTCAGCAGAAAGTCTTACCCCATGTGGGGTTTTCATTGCTGGGAGTTAATAGAATAGCAGGTGTTCTCAACCCCCCTCATCGAAACTTCGCAGGTTTTTCCAGATGCGAACCTGCTCACAAATGTCAGTGCAGTGCATTTACCGTGGCTTATTCATGTAAAACTGGGAATTGAATGCAGGCATGTCTCCATTCAGCACCAGAGTAGCGCACCACCCCAGCCCGAGCTGCTGCCCTCTTGCCTGGACTCTGAACAGCCTTCTCATGGACCTCCTTCCTGCCGCAATTACACTTTCCAGTTCGTCTTCATTCAGTAGCTGGAGTTCACTTACAGAACCAAATCACATCTTCCCCCGTACTTTGAAAGCCCTCAGGGCATGTGTGGCTACACAAATTGCAATATGTTCAGGGCAAAGACTACTTCTCAACGTAAAAATGTTAGAAACTGCTGATTCATTACAAAACATCAGTGAATCTCAAAAAATTTTCAAAAGAAGCCAGACACAGAAGAGTCCATTTATATGAAACTAGAAAAGCATTTAATTGCATGAGGCCAGGGAGGGAAAGCAGGTGTAGAGGTCTTGATTGGAGAGACTTAAGGGAACATTTGGGAGTAGGGGAAAATTCTAAGTAGATGGTTGTGGTGTTTATATGGGCACACACATTTGTCAAAACTCTTGAATTGTATGTTTAAAATGGACCCATTTTACCCAAGGTACCTTTACCAAGGTACCTTGCAAATGGTACCTCGAAGTTATTGTATGCATACAATACATATGGTACCCCAGGTTAAAAAGAAAACCCTAACCTTCATAATGGTATCCATTGCAATTAGAATAAAATAAAAACTGATGGCTTACCAAAAAAGTAATAAATGCTAGAAAGGTATTTGTTAAATATTCAGTCACCTTTTCTAATTAAAACACCCTCTGAAATCAAAAATAAACTAAATTTGACTAAAAACCAATTAAAAAACCAATGAAATTTTAATGAAAACTAGTAACAAACATAATTTTAAAGGAAATGCTATAAAAATTTCCCTTAAAGTCAGGAACAAATGAATTATGTAAAAGGACCATTATTATCAATCATTGTTTTAGAGGATAAAAAGTCCAAAAAAAAAGTTGGTTTAAATATTTTAAAAAGAAGAAATTTTGGGGGGGTGCCTGGGCAGCTCAGTCATTAAGAATCTGCCTTCGGCTCAGGTCATGATTCTGGGGTCCTGGGATCGAGCCCCTCATTGGGCTTCCCTCTCAGCAGGAGGCGTGTTTCTCCCTCTCTCACTCTCCCTGCTTGTGTTCCCTCTCTCCCTGTCTCTCTCTGTCAATAAATAAAATCTTTAAAAAAAAAAAAAGAAATTTTCTTTTTCTATATATAATTGTGTCCCTAGAAAACCCAGAAGATACTACTAAAAATTTCTAGAATAAAAGCACATTTGGCAAAGTCTGAATGCAACAAGAAAAACATGCAAAGTTATGTCTATCTCTGTTAGTAAGAGCCAGCTTGAAATGAAAATGGAAAAAAACCAGCCCTATTCATATTAACTATAGTATCTTGTAAAATGGTGGGGAGAAGTTTAATAGGGGAGACATAGAACCTATATGGTTCTGTGAACTATAAAATCTTGTGGAAGAAGAAGAAGTAAGATGTGAACAGTTGGCAAAACATAGAAGTTATTGTTTGGGGACGCAAAGGTATAGGAGTACCGATCTTTCCCAAATTGATACAGAGATTTTATGTTATTTCAGTTAGATTCACAAGGTCCACTACATTACATGATTAAAAAGCTTATATGTATTCATAAGTTTCTGAAAATAACCAACGTAATTATGAAAAATGATAAAATTGTCCCTCTGTGTATTAAAATGTATTGCCAAGCCAGTCTAAATAATATGATATGAAGTATGAGAATGGAAGTACTTGAAAACAGAAAAGTGAATGAATATGTCAGTGTAAGGAATAGAGAGCTCATAAACAGAAATTAGCATATGTAGGAATTTTTCCTCTTACTATTTATATGAAATGTTAACCCCTTAATTTGTACCAAATACAATGAATCCCAGATAAAGATTAATTATAAAACATAAAACTGAGGAGTCTAGTCACTACCTAGAGATTGAAGTGATCTTTTTTTTTAAGATTTTATTTATTTATTTATTAGATAGTAGGGATGAGCGTGGGGGCTGGGCAGAAGGAGAGGGAGAAGCAGACTCCCTTCAAAGCAGAGAGCCCAACACAGGGCTCCATCCCAGAACCCTGAGATCATGACCTGAGCTGAAGACAGTTGCTTAACCAACTGAGCCACCCAGGCACCCCTGAAGTGATCTTTTAAAAGAATACCAAAAAAGTTTTTTTTTTTGAGAGAGAGAAAGAGTGTACATGTATGTGAGCAGTGGTGAGGGGACTGGGGACGGGAGGCAGGTGAGGTAGAGGGAGAGAATCCTAAGCAGTCTCTGCCCAGCGTGGAGTTTGATCTCAGGACTCTGAGATCACGACCTGAGCTGAATCAAGAGTCCAATGCTTAACCGACTGAGCCATGCAAGAGCCACTCAAAAAGATTTCTAATGAAAACTAATGATGTGACAGTGTTCTGTAAAATGTGGTGTTTCTGTGGCAAAATGCTAAGCCCTAAGTTAGCATTTAAAAAAAAATTTAATTGGCCCATAAACTTGAAATTGAAAGCTATGTGAAAAAAAATTTTTTTTAAATTATTATTGTGTTTTTTGGACTTCATATGTCAATTGCAAATTACTTGTTGAAATTTCGCATTTGGACTTTTTGTAAGTTTAAAAAAATTACTGTGTCTATATTATACCTTGGAACCTACAAAAGTAGCAGATATAGTTTTTAAAAACTAAAATAAGTTTTTTATATATTATATACTATTATATACCATAAGTATAGTCTAATAATATATTGAGCCAAAGTATGATTACATAACCTCTAGCCACAGACTATCTCCACATGGTAAATGTTACTGTTGTTAGAAAAGAACTAAAAAAGGCTATCCTTCCATTTTTTTGTTTGTGCAAAAGAAAGTGATTATGATAGTGAAAATCCTAATCTCTTACTAGAGATGGTTTGAGAAACACATGTTGTGTGAAGAACTTTGAAGGAACTCCAGGTGGTTAGCCTGGAGAATTAGAGACTCATTAATAAGGAACAGTCCAGCTGTCGTCAGTTCAGCCCACTTGAGCCCTAGGCGCTGATTTATGTTTATTTGTTGACCGTGTCTGGCACAAAAGAGGTCACTTCTGTGGTTGGTAGGACATACCATATATTGATCACTCTGGTCAAAGAGCCAGATGATGGACTCATCCTTACCTCAAACCCAAGATTCAGTCAGGGCCCGTTTCTGCCTTGGACCAGCTTTCAGGTCCAAATGGTTAGGCTGGATTTGAGTCTAACCTAGTTAAAACAACATTTGGAACGTGTATTACCAGACATTAGGACCAGCTGGGTCAGAGATTTCGGCAAGGGAAAAACCAGAGGGGAAAGTGATGAAGAACATTCAGAAGGAGTCTGAAGTCAGAGCCAGGGTGGGCATGTCATGGGCATCAGGCCACGAGAGGACAACAGGTTATCAAGGCTCCTGTGATCCAAGATCAGGGGTAGCCTTATGCTGGAGCTCATTATCATAAGACTAGTCATGGTGGGCAGGATTTATCTTTCAAGATTGGTACTGTGCAAGTGTAAGGAAGAATAGAATTAGAAGAATAGAATTATTTGGTGTTAGGTCAGATTGGAAAAGTTGCATGGAAGTCACAGACAGTCTGACTCAGTATGAGAAGTAACTATCTAATGATTTAGAAATCTTTTTTGAGTTTGTCGGTTTGCAGGCGTTGGAGTTTTAGAGATCCTAGATAAGCACCTGTCAAACAGTATTGTAGAAGGTGCATTTGTACTGTGTGGAGGATGAAGTAGATCTTCGCTGTTTTTGTTTGTTTTATTAGAGAGCATGTGCATGCAAGCCTGGGGGCGGCATGAGTCAGGGAGTTAGAGGGGCAGAAACGGAGGCAGAGGGAGAGAGAGAATCCTAAGCAGGCTCTGTGCCAGCACAGAGCTTGACATAGGCTCGATTATGAAAGTAGTTTTGACCTTGCAGGTCTCAGAGGCTCTTGGGGACTCCCAGTAGTCCCCAGCCACGCGTTGAGAACTGCTCTTGTAGAGTGTATGTTGTGAGATGACTGAGACCAAATTTTTGTGATCCTCATGTAGGGTAATTGTGGGATCATATGAGATGTTTTCGTCACCACTTAAGTGTTGGGGACAATCAGGAACTTCTCTAAACCTGTAAGATTGTAGTTTAATCAGGCCATTGAGGGTCTATTACTGAACTTCCAGAACTAGTTGATAGATCCCACTTGGGTTTTTTGTCTTATTTGAGAAATCTGGCTCCCTCTCCTCCCCCACTGCATGCCTGGTACAATACTAACCCTATAATAGATGTTTTATGAAATACTGATTTGCCTAACAGTTCTGTAAGATAGAAGCACTAGATATTAACATGATGTATGTGATTGATTGATTGATTGATTTCCCTAGGACACAAGTTAACAGAGAATGAGAGAAACCAGTTATTGGCAATAGCATCATCATTGTTCGTGGCATTCCAATTAAGAGCACACCATTTTCGAGAACATGAAAATTCAAGGTATGTTAGATCATTTAAAACAGCGTAAGTGAGAGAAAAACACTGATAATCTAAGCAGCGTGGGAAGTAGGCATGGGAAGTAGCTAATAAAAGATGTGACTGATCTTGGTTTTGAATCTTGCGTTTGGAGAACTATAATACAATCACAGTATTTAAAAGTGATATCATTTCTATTTCTTCAAATGATTTTTTCAAAATTCAGACAAAAAGGATTTTTTTGTCTCTAATTTGGACATTATTAGAGGTAGGAAGATGTTCTGAAACCTTATGGAATGTCTGTTTAAGTAATTTGTGTTTATTTTTTCTGTTTTATACCTTCATTAATCTCGAGCAAAGTTTTAAAAAGTGTTAGAGTGCGAAAAATTAGGATCGAATCTGAGCAGTTAAAATACAGATGTGTATAAGAAACTCCTCTAAGATACTGAAAGGAATTAACACCGGGTTAAGTTAGCTATTTGTGAGCCCTAAGGATACTTTTTAGCTTCCTAGTAGTGTAAGTGAGAGAGAAAACATGCTTTATAGCAAAGCAAGCAAAAACCAAGTCAGCATGACATTAATGCCTCTAAATGACAGGAGAATTTACTATGAATATCTATGTCCTTGCCAGCATAATCCTGCTTTAGCAAGTATAGTCTGTTTCTTACTTGCTAGAGTGATGTTAATAAAATTGTGTCACTTCAACTTCTTTTCCATTCTTTTTGTTTTTCCACAAGAGGAAGAACAAAGATAAAAAGAGAAAAGATGGCAGGTGACTGAGCATCTCTGAAGAACACAGATCAGAAACTCAGGTTACCCTTGAAGAATTAGGTGGAAGAAAAGTAAATTGGGTTTGGGCTATTACATCTTAAGGGCTGACTGGTTCTACTCAGAAAATCTTGGAGTAATTGGTATTCTTCATTTGTTCTCATTCTCAAGAGAATGTATAGGAAGCTTAATGTATGATTTTTTTTTCACTTTTCTTGAAATTGAAGTATAGTTGACACACGGTATACCTTAGTTTCCGGTGTACAACATGGTGATTGGACAGACAGCTCTATACTTTACGTGATGCTCTCTGTCAACATAGTTACCGTCTGTCATCATGTAACACTAGAGTCCCACTGACTGTGATTCATCTGCTGTACCCTTCCATAACTGGAAGCCTGTACCTCCTCCTCCCTTCCTCCCTGTCACCCATTCTGCCCATCCCCCCTCCCCTGTGGCAGCCTTCCCTGTGGCAGCCATCAGTTCTGTGTATTTGTGGGTCTGTTTCTGCTTTCTGTTTGTTTTGGTTTTTAGAGTCCACACTTAAGTAAAATCACATGGTATTTGTCTCACCTTTTTCACTTAGCATAATCTGTTCTAGGTCCATCCATGTTATTGCAGATGGCAAGATCCCATTCTTTTTTTGTGGCTGAGTAATATTCACTCTCTCCCTCGCCTTCCCCCTGCCCCCCCCCATGTATATAAATGAAGGAAATGGCAGTTGTAAATAATGCTGCCGTAAATGCAGGGTTTTATATATCTTTTTGAATTAGTATTTTCATTTCCCTTGGATAAATACCCATTAGTGAAATAACATATGATCTTTTTTTAAGTTATGATTTGATGTCTAGGGAGAGATGAAAGATAATAGAATATCAGTAAATTACTGAATGACTGGAAGGAGGAGGAAAATGGGCAGTAGAGCCATGAATCCGATTTTTTTTGCCCCCATAAAGTTGTGCTGACTAATGTGGTAGCCACTGGCCATGTGTACTTACTTGAATTAAAATTAAATTAAAATTTCAGTTTCTCAGGCATGTTCATTGCCATCATTTGTGTAGTCACTGGCCATATTTCCTCCTGTACTGTGGTTAATGGCTACTGAATTAAGTAGTAGAAAGAACCTTCCATCATTATAGTTTATTTCCATCAAGCTCTGTTAGGACAGGGGTTTTTGGAGGTGCATGTGTGTCTAGCTTTTGTTTTAAAACCAGAATCATACCTTGTATTACTTTTTATTCTTTTGATAAATACAGTACTTGTATCTTGATTATCTTCAGATGTTATTTGGACCTTGACCATTTCTGAAGTCCTGAGTGTAGCTAATGAACTGGTTTGATCTTCAAGAAATGTATTCAAGTCATTTTCAGAGGGTGCTGACTTACCACTAGGAAGAATCTGAAAAGGGTTTAAGAAGGAGAAGAATAAAACTTACCTGTAATCCCACAAACTCTTCAGTAAGCACGTTTTTACATTTCGATGTATTCCCTTCTAAGTGTATATATGTGTGTCTCTCTATATGTGTGTCTATTGATAGACACATACATGTAGCATATATAAACCTTACATAGAGACATTCGGAGATTATAGTTTGAATTCTTTTTTTTATTTGTAATTTTATGTTGCAAATATGTCTTATTCTCTAGTCTTTAGAAGCATATTTTTAGTTTTCATTACAGAATTAATTTTATTTTTTTAAAGTTTTTTTAAAAGATTTTATTTATTTATTTGACAGAGGAAGATCACAAGTAGGCAGAGAGGCAGGCAGAGAGAGGGGGAAGCAGGCTCCCTGTCAAGCAGAGAGCCTTATGTGGGGCTCCATCCGGGGCTTGATCCCAGGACCCTGGGATCATGACCTGAGCCGAAGGCAGAGGCTTTAACCTACTGAGCCACCCAGGCACCCCTCATTACAGAATTTAAAACATATGCAAACTTTTGTTCTTCAAAGAGTATCACTGAGAAGATTATAAAACAGTAGAGCAAATGGTAGAATGTATTCAGAGATATATAGATTTATATAAATAAGTATAGTTATGTATATAAGAGGCTTGAGTCTGTAATATATAATTTTTAAAGTTCAAAAATAAGCCAGATATCCCAATAAAAAAATAGACCTTTCTTAAAGATGGTATATGAATGACAAGTTCATGAAAAAGTTGCTCAGCATTGTCAGTCACTAGGGAAATCCAAATTAAAATCACAGTGCTACACTAATACACACCAATTAAAAGGTACATTAAGTGGTAAGTGGGTAAATAATTGTGATATATCCTTATGATGGAATACCATTTAGGAGTAAAATGGAAAGAAGTACTGATACATGCATCACGATGCAAAAATCTGGAAAATAAGTCACACTGAGAGAAACTAGTTCGAGAAGACACTCTAATCTGTAATTTTATTTAAAATTTCTAGTAAAGCAAAAGTATAAAGACAGGAAGATGAGTGTTTCCGTAGGTGCAAGTGTTGATGTCATAGGATTACATCTTTATACATTCTGTACCCCAAACCATAAACCAATAATTATTTTAAATGTATTAGTTTTTTAAATTATATAGAAAACAGAATGTGGAGTTTCAAGCCAGAGTTACCATAATACTAGGTTTTATAATTGTTCATGTGTTTGCCTTTACTGAGGGCCTTCCTAACTCACTTGGCTTCCTGGTACTGGCATTTCAGGCTTGCAGGACCACTGCCATTACCAGTTACTGTGGGGCAGGTCTAGTGTTACAGACTGCCTCAGCTTTTGTTTATCTGGAAACATCTTAATTTCCAGTTTTAATGGCGTGAACCAAGTTTTGCTGTTAGGAATCTTGGCTGACAGTTTATTTTGGTTTTTCCTTTTTTCCTTTAACACTTTGAATATATGAGCCCACTACTGCCTCTGGCCTCCACAGTTTCTGATGAAAATATGACAATCTCTTGAGAATCCCTTGTATGTGATGATTTACTTCTCTCTTGCTACTTGCAAGATTTTCTCTTTATCTTTGGTTTTTCAAAGTTTGATTATAATGTGTCTTGGTGTGGGTCTATGAGTTCATCTAACTTAGGGTCCATTGAGCATCTTGAATTTTTTTTTAAGGTTTATTTATGTTTATATGAGAGAGAGGGAGAGCATGAGTGGAAGTAGACTCCGTGGTGAGCACAGAGCCCCACGTGGGGCTTGATCTCAAGACCCTGAGACCATGACCTGAGCCAAAATCAAGAGTTGGCTGCTTAACCAACCACACCGTCCAGGTGCCAGGCTTCTTGAATGTTTCTATTCATACCTGTCATCAAATTGGGGGAGTTTTCAGCCATTATTTAAGTATTTTCTCTACTCCCTTCTCTCTCTCCTTCTGGGACCCCCATGATATGTACATTGGTTGGCTTTATGGTATCCCACAGGACCCTTAGGCTCTGTTCACCTTTCTTTGATTTTTCTGTTCTTTATCCTCGAGAATTTCTCTTTCTTGTCTTCAGATTGGCTGATTCTTCTGCCTGCTCCAGTCTGCCTTTGAATCCTTCTAGTGAGTTTTTCAGTTGTACTGTTCAGCTCTAGAATTTTAAAATTTCCTTCTAGGTTTTTAACTCTTTATTATTTTCATTTTGTTTACATATTGTTTTCCTGACTTTCTCTATCTCTTTAGTTTTTTGAGCATTTTTAAAAAGATTTTATTTATTTGACAGAGAGGGAGACAGAATGAGAGTGAGAGAGAGAGAGAGAGAGAACGCACAAGCAGGGGAAGCAGCAGGGAAAAGAGAAGGAGGCTCCCCACTGAGCAGGGAGTCCAACACGAAGCTTGATCCCGGACCCTGGGATCATGACCTGTGCCGAATGTGGTAACTCTGGAACTCGGATTGTCCTCCTTCTCCAGGGTTTACTCTTTTGTTGTTGTTGTTAATTCTGTCTATTTGTTAGGGGCTGTCTCTGTGCCAAGGATCAGCCTCAGGTATAGGGTAAGGTCTTCTCAGGTATTTTCTGAGCATTTCCCTGTGCATGTGTGGTCACTTTCCAGTTTTTCTCATAAATGCAGCCATTTTTGAATGTCTTAGTCTTTAATGTCTGGCTTCTGAAAGGGAAAAAAAGCAAAAAATGGAGGAAAATGGGGGAACTGACCTTTTAAATCCCCTGGAAGTCACTTCAGCCACAGGGCATGGGGCTCACATAGTGGGGGAAGGTGTAGTAACAATGGCTACCGAACTTATTTTCTGTACGTCTGTGATGAGAACAGTAATCAGTTATCATAGCACAGGTCCCCAGCATTTGGAAGACAGGGTCCTTTTTTTTTTTTTGCCCACCTGGGCGCCTACAAGCTGTGTGTAAGCTGCCCCAGGAGTACATGCACAGCTTCCTGCCCCTGGCTGGGGATGGGGGGATGAGTAGCTGCCACTGGGCTAAGACCTGCAATTGACCAAAATTTTTTGCAGTTTACCATCCACCTTTTCCCCTAAAATTGCAAGCCTTTGACTGGACTGGAATTCGAAACTGGTTATCAGAGAGATCCTGCCACTGTCATCATCTTCGAGGTGGAGAGACATTCCTGGTGCTTCCTAGTCCACCCATCATCCCGGAGCCATCCTCCTCTGTATATTACTGTTGCATTCATTACCCTTTTTTAAAAAATTATTTTAAAAAAGATTTATTTATTTATTTTAGAGAGCATGCATGAGCGGGAGGAGCAGAGGGAGAGGGAGAGCGAGAGCGAGTCTCAGGGAGACTCCCCGCTGAGTGTAGAGACTGTCGTGGGACTTGACTTGGGACATGATCTCACGACCCTGAGATCACGACCTGAGCCAAAACCAAGGGTCCTCTGTTTAACGGACTGTGCCACCCAAGAATCCCTCATTACCCTTTAAAAGTTGGAGAAAATTACATTAATGATACAGATAGGATATATATAGGCCAAAAGTTCAGTTATATAGATAATTGTGCATGTCTTCCCTATATAACAATGATTTGCTTTTGGTGAGTTTATTTTCTGTGGAACTTACTTATTTAGTAAGCCATCTTATTGTGAAATAGGTCCTATCCATGACAACAGAGATCTGGAACATCCAGCAAAATATATTGATTTATTTGACAGAGTATAATCTTACTTTTAGGCAAAGTGAATCTTAAGTTATTTTTGCTTGTTTGCTGAAAAGGTCCCTGACATCAAAGCTAATGTTAGGTGATGGAATCTTTACACTTTGCCTTAGGAGGCCTGTTTTCATTATTGGCTTGGGAATGGAGTCCAAGAGTCAGCCTCCAGGTGTGGCTGCACATTGCTCAGTCATGGGTGTGCTCATGTAATGTTTATGCTTCCAAATCCAGTAGCCTGCAGCACTTCCTTTGTGTGGCTTGTTTTGGCTGCTGATCTGATTTTCCCAGTATCTTTATGGATTTTACTCTTTCATCATTTATGACTTGGAAAAAGACATTGACGATATGTACCCATAGTATTTGGATAGTAGGAAGATAGTGCATTTTAGGGGAAAAAAAAAGTTAATGTCAGAAACAATGGCAATTTTTCTTAGGATAACCGTAAATAAATTTGCTAAACACAGTTTAGCATCAAGTACACACTCCTGTTGACAGAAATGAATCCTTGAAAGCGGTGTTAAACAATCACTTCATGTTATCTGAAGCTAAAGTGATTTTGTCGGTGTTGTGGTTTGATTTAATAATTTGTTGCACTAACAGTTAATGATGAGAGGAAAAATTAGTCAAGGAAACAATTTAGTCCCTTTTAGTAATCTTTTATTTAGTTTTGCTCAAGATGCCTGTTTTCCTTGGGTCCAAATGCTGTTGGCAGGTCAGGATTTACTTTTCGGAGCCAGGCCCTTGTATGTCCTCCTCTGCCATCGCAAGCTTCTCAGGTGCTAGTGAGAACACCTTGGGCTTTCTCTAGAGGTCTTGACTTCTGCTGTTCCCCCTGTGATTTCTGCACCTGTTGCTCTCTTTTGTTAGATCTGGTAGCTAAGTAAGGAGTCCTCCAGGCTTTAAGCTCCATCACTTATATTTCCTAATTCCATGATTATTACCTGTTCGGCTGCCTAATTTGCTCTGTAATGATTATTAGTTTTAGGGAGAGCTGCGCCAACTTTCCTGGTGGTAGAATGGCTGGGGACCAAATCCCTTTCCCAGCAGAGGACTGTTTTGCATTCACTTACCTTGTCTGTTATAAGAAGTTGGCAGGGAGTATGGCTCAGAGTAAGCCCTTGACTACTGGTAAGGCATCAGTCCTCAAGGCTGAGCTACACTGAGGTGGTTGTGGGGAGTGCTATCTGTTTTTATATGTTAAAGCTATTTTAAGGTGTTTCAAAGTAAATGTTGATTCCATGGGTTTTATAAGAGTATTTTTTTTTTTTTTAAACCACAGATACATGGTAAATTCATCAAAATTTCTTGGCTGCTTTTGCTTGTTTGCTTCATTTTCTTTCTTTACAAGTACTTTTCACCATTTCTCAGAGAACATGTTCATCAAATTCCTAAATACTTACAGGGCACCTGGGTGGCTTGGTTGGTTGCGCGGCCAGGTGAACCCCTGGTCCTGGAATCAAGCCCTATGTCAGGCTCTATACTCAGTGGGAGTCTGCTTGTCGATTCTCTGCCCCTGCCTCCCCACCTCTCCCCCGCTCTTAATCTCCGTATCTTTCTCTCTCTCTCTCAAATAAATAAAGAAATCTTTAAATTCCTAAACACTTCCATGTGAGCTATTGGGAAAATCAGCAACATTGAACTCTTTTATTTATTTGGAATTCACTTACATGTGGGTTATAAATGGGTTTCTTCATTGTGATTTGGCAACCTTTTATTTATAAAATATTCCAACCGATTCCTCAAAGTAGTATCTCTTCATATGCCCAAGAATAGTAAGACAGAAATATACATGAGGGGCGCCTGGGTGGCTCAGTTGGTTAAGCCTCTGCCTTCGGCTCAGGTCGTGATCTCAGGGTTCTGGGATCGAGCCCCGCATCAGGCTCTCTGCTCAGTGGGGAGCCTGCTTCCCCCTAGCTCTCTCTGCCTGCCTCTCTGCCTACTTGTGATCTCTCTCTGTCAAATAAATAAATAAAATCGTAAAACAAAAAAAAGGAAATATACATGAACGTCATAGTCAGTTTGAGCCACTCTCGGAAGTTACCATAGACTGGGTGACTTAAATACCAGACGTTTATTTGTCGCAGTACTGGAGGCTGGAAGTCTGAAATCAGGGTGCTTCCCTGTCTGGGTTCCGGTGAAGGCTCCCTCTAAATTGCTGAAAGTCCACTTCTTACATTCTCACATGGTGGAAAGAGGGCATGCTAGCTCTCTGGCCTCCTCTTACAAGGGCATAATCCTGTTCATGAATGTTCTCATGACCTAATACCTTCCAAAGCCCCTTCTTTCAGATAGCATCACAGTATGCGTTAGACTTCAACATAGGAGTTTTTGGAATGAGGACACAAACATTCAGTCAGTAACAGTCAATGTATACTTATGTACCCACTCCCTCCCTCTCCCTATCCTCTCCCTTCTCTTTTCCCTGATGCCCTCCCTTCACTTTCCCTTCTCTTTCCTTCTTTCTTTCATTTATGTGACTTGTGCATGTGCACAACTCCCACCCATCTAAGTAGGTATACATATGTTACATAAATATATTCTGTGGTTTAATGGAAAGAGAAGTCGTTATTTAGTTATAACTATATATATATTTATTAGCAATGTGACCTTAGGTATGTTACTTTACTGTAAGCTTAAGTAAAGTGGGAATAGTGTGTATTCTGTACTGTTTTATAAAGTTTTTGTGAGAATAATTCATCCTGTATAATGTTTCAGTACCCAAATTCTTCTACCTAGTTTGTTACAAAGAAGTAAAAAATGAATTCTATATTATAGTACAAAACCAAGGAAATGCTTTATGGATAAACAAAAACCATCAAGAATAAGAAATCCCTTTGTTTATATCAGATAGCTATAAATATGACAAGAAAGTAGAATTTGGGGTCTAATTCTCTTCATTGAAATAAATGAGATGTCTTGTATTACAGTCCAGCAAGTGGGACATCAGTAGGGTGTGTTTTTAATGTTACTTAGACCATTCTTTTTCTTTGTGGTTTTTTATTTTGCTTTTTCCTGTGAAAGACCTAAGTAAGGTTATATGAAGTACTTGTTCGTATTCTTTTTCCATTCTTTTGTAGTTTTCCTTTATTACAATGGTATTTCCTATTTCAGATTTATTTTGTTGGGTGGTATGAAGTTGAGATATAATTTTACTTTTTCATATATTTAACCAGTAGAATCAGTTTCATTGTTTTAAATTTTAATTCCAGTTTAGTTAACATACATTGTTATATATGTTTCAGAAATACAATATAGTGATTCAACAATTCCATACATTACTCAGTGCTTGTCACAAGTGTACTCTTTTTTTTTTTTTAAAGATTTTATTTATTTATTTGACAGAGATCACAAGTAGGCAGAGAGGCAGGCAGAGAGAGAGGGGGAAGCAGGCTCCCTGCTGAGCAGAGAGCCCGATGCGGGGCTCGATCCCAGGACCCTGAGATCATGACCTGAGCCGAAGGCAGAGGCTCCACTGAGCCACCCAGGCGCCCTGGCAAGTGTACTCTTAATCCCCTCCCCCTACCCACCTCCCCTCTTGTTCTTTATAGTTAAGAGTCTGTTTTTCAGTTTGTCTCTCTTTCTTTGTTTCGTTAGAATTAGTTTCATTTATTCACTTGTCTATCCTTTCCTTGTTGATTATAAATGTTACATTGATTCTCTGCAAAATTCTTTAAATATATTATGGTCTAATTTCCAAATTTTTCTCTTTATTTTCATTTGTCATTCTCTCCTTATATTAATAATTTATTATTTTCTTCTAAAATTTAGTGATCATTCTTCTAGCTGAGCTTTGAAGGCACTTTGTTATTGGAATTGTCTTAAAATTATAGTAAGTTTGGGTAGGATAGATATCAAATGTTGAAGTTTTTCAAAAAATATATGACTGTATTTATCAAAGTCTCTTTGTTTCCCTCATTAGAGCCTTATAATTTTTTATTGTTGATCTCTTGTTATTCTTAGTTTTTGTCTTTGTATCATTATTCTTAGGTTGTTTATATGTTGTATTATGGTTGGGATCTTTTCCTCATTTTTAAAATGACTACTTATTTGGTAAGAAGCTAATGATATTTGTATTTTTGTTATTGTAAAAAAAAAGTCAGAATTTGCCATCTTAACCATTTTTAAATACACTGTACATTCATGTTTATATATGCACTATATGCACGATATATGCACTATATGCACACTGTTGTGCAGCAGATCTCTAGAAGGTTTTCATCTTGTAGAACTGAAATTCCACCCTCATTGAATGACTTCTGTTTCTTCTCCCCCGGGCCCTTGGCAGCCACTGTTCTTTCTGTTACCGTTGAGTTTGATTACTAGTTGCATTTTTTTTGTAATAACTCTTCTTCCTAAACTTAAAAACAAATCCATTATAATACTTTCTTACTTGATTTCAAGAGGGGCAAGCCTATAACCTTCTGAATCGCTTGGGATGCTTCTGGGTAACAGAAACCCCCGTTCAGACTGACAGCAGTTCTCACCTCGCAGTGAACAGGGAGCTCAGAGGGGAGAAAGGACCAAGCTTAGCATGCTCATCTGCTGGTGCCACGTTCTCTTAGCCTCCCCTTCTCTTCTCTGCGGCTCTTCCATAAGGCTGTGTGCGGGAGAGCCGTAGAAGTTCCAGGAGCAAATCTAGATAAGGTCCCGAGGATTATGTCTGTCTCTACGTGAGGACACCTTTCCCAGCTGTTCCCCAACCAGTTACTTCACAGAAGTAAAACTCCTGCCCATTCCTAAGCCAGTCACTGCAAAGGGAATTGGATTGTCAGACTGTCGTGAACTGATTTTCTGGTATGAAGCAGATGTTGAGTCATCAACTCAAGCAGGCACCGCCTTTTCCAGTTGCTCCGTGCCTTCCCCTCTGGGAGAGCTTCAGTACGGTTTCATGTTTAAGAGCAAAGGCCTCTGTGCCAGGGACTTGGATTTGCCCTGGTTCTGCCAGTCCCAAGCTCTTATCTTAGTATCAATTATTTAATTTATTTTGAACTCCATTTCCTCATCTGTAATGTGGAGATAATAGCAGTTCTTAAAGAGTTTTTGTCAATGTCAAATGACCTATAAAATACCCAATATGCCCATTTAATTTTAGCTATCCTTGCCAATGTTCTTTTTTAGAATTCCTAATGACAAAGATTCTATTTCAAGGACAATGGCCATGATGCATGCTTGCTTTATTTTTAACTAACTGAAATGCATTGAGTGTTTCAGTATCAAGATATATTAGCAATTGGTAAGAAATTTTTTTTTCCTGCATTAAGGATGTGTTCTTCCATTCCATTTTGAATAAGAGAGTCATACACAGATATTAAGAGTAATCACATTTCTTTTAATATCATCTATTGATTATTGTGAGAGTTGAGTTAGAAAATTTAGATGATTTAGCAGGGAACAAGATGTTTTTAAAAAATCCTACCCACACTGAGCTTACATTTAAGCAGATGGTAGATAGACAAAACAGGTCAGTGAGCTGTGTGATATGAGAATGATAATGATGATAAATATTTTGGTGATAAAACAGAGAAGGGCTATAGATTATCCTGGAGGTGGATGGTGGGGTAGTTGGAGTTTTAATTTGGATCACAGGGAAGTAGATGGCAGGAAAGATTAGCAGGATGAGAAGATTAACTTTAGAGCAGAGATCTAGTGGAAGAAGGGAGCTAGTCACATGAAAATCTGGCAGAGGAACCTTCCTGTTAGAGGAGGAAGCAAATGCAAAGCCCCACAGGTTGGAGTGTCTGGCTGGCTCAGTTGGTAGAGCGTGCAGCTCTTGATCTTCGAGTTATTAGTTCAAGCCCCACATTAGGTGTAGAGATTACTTAAAGTCTTTGAAAAAACTCAAAGAAGAAAATAATCCCAAAGGCCCCTGAGGTCAAAGTATGCCCCACTTGTCTGACAAATAGCAAGGAGGCCAATGTAATGAGAGGAGTTAGTAAGCTACAGTGGTAGAGCTGGTGTTGGTTTGAGTAGACTGTGGGAAGGACTTGGGTTTTCAGTGAGTGAAGTGGGGAGGCATTGCTGAGTCTTGAGCAAAGAACTTGTACCGCATGTAGTAACAAGAGCATTGTGGCTGCAGTGTTGTAAGTGACTCTAAGGGGGAAAGAGGGGAACCTGGGAAACTGGTTAGGCCTAGAGGTCCTAGGCCTGAGCCCTGAGACACTCCACAATAACAGGTCAGGAAGGTGAGGCAGATCCAGCGAGGGAGGCTAAGAAGGGACAGCAGAGAAGATAGGCGGGAGAGTAGTCTAGGATGAAGTTCAGAGGGCCAAGTGCAGAAAGGGTTCAAGGAGGCAGAATCATTCAACTGAAATATGGCATATTTGAAGAATGACTGCTGACCATTGAAGTTAACAATGTGGAGGTCGTAGGGGACCTTGACAAGGGCAGTGTTTGAGAATGTTGTGTGGGAAGTGGTGGTTCAAGGTGGATTTGAAGGGGGTTCGAGAACAAGTGAGAGGAGAGAAAGTTGGAGAGTGTAAGTTCCAGCAACTCTTAAAAGGATTTGCCTTTTTAAAATAGACATACTTGTAATGTCTTATTTTGATTTTACAGAAAATGGGCCATTCTGCTTGGAAGGATGTTGGTTGTCAACATTTCTCCAAATTCAATGGTTTTTGAAAAAGTGGTTTGCAGAGAGTCTACAACATTTGTAACTTGGAAGACATGAGCATAGAATAGGAAACCTGTTCTTACAAAATTGATAAACCCAGAGAATTAGTTTCAATTAGGGAATGTGGTATATTAGGGTCCCTGCAGTGCAGAGTGAGATTGTGTACCCCACATGTCTTACAAACACTGCAGATGTGTACCACGAGTTCTGTCTGGCTTCTTTTATTTATGGTAGTCCCTCTCTTCAGTCAGTTTGGCTGGGAAAATTATATCATCTTTGGTTCTTTTGGCTCCTTCACGGGCACTGAAATGTCGGTGCATGGCATGTGCAGCGGAACCGGCACTGAATGAGGCGGGCAGACTCAGCACCGCTCCCCAGTTACGGGTGGCACAAGTCTCCATACAAATGCTTCAGCTTTTGACTCCAGTTTCCTCCTTGAGAAGTGGCGGTGCTGGATTGAATGATTCCTGACCTCCCCCCACCCCTTCCCAGTACTGATCTAAGTGAATTACATGAGGTCAGACAAGACCCTTTGACTCTCTGGTTTCTACTTAAAGCTTCTAGTACCTCTCTTTAGATTTCAGCAGAGGTGAAAGACTCAGGAAAAGGAACTCCTTCACTGTGGCCAATGATAACGCCGATGAAAAGACTTTAGCCTGACAGGTTTTAAAACATGTCGTGTCTGCTTTTGGAGAGATTGCTCTGGGCGTGTGGAGTCAGTGTTTCACTACCCCTGGGAGCTGATCCCCAGGAGAATGTATCAGGGGCATTGAGGGGGCTGCAGAGCCTGCCCTGGGTTTCACTGTTCACCAGAGTAGTGTAATGGAAAGGTGCGTTCACCTGACTCATACTTATATTTTCTTTTCTTCTCTGGCTTCCTGATAAAATAGAGAATCAATTTGGTAGTGATTTTTACCTAACACATGCAATTATCTTCTTTTTTTTTTTTCTCTTCCTTCTTTCCGGGTTGTGGGTTTATAATTAACTCACCTATTATTAAGTTTTCAGTTAGATAATCAAGGTTTGAGGTTTTAAAATACCGCAAGCATTGAAAGATAGCTGGGGAAAGAAGCAGAATAAACAGCTATGTGAAAATAGTTGCCAGGAAGAAGCAATATTGCTGTACAGTAGTGGATGGTTCCTTTACTTAAATGTCTCTGTGGAAAAGGACATAGCAGACTGTTAGCACACTTACACCATCTCTGACAAGAAAGGACAACTTTATACATACTTGTTTCATATATCCCCTCAGGTAAGCTGCTTCCTTATGACCGTGTAATTAAACCAGCAGTACTTTGTGTGTATGCTCACATACACACATAGCCATAGTATGCCTTTGGAAGGGACCCGCTTTCATTTGAGCAAATCAGTCTCCCAAAAGCAACAAAAGGAGAAAATGTTAATTCAGTCATTAGCCTTTAAGCTTGCTTACCTTTTACTATCTGTCTCTGTTACGCTCTTTTTAGTTACTTAACATGAGTACGTCCTGGATGATTTGGACATCTATGTGAGGTTGAGCACATAATACTAAGTGGCTAAGATGTCTTATTTATACATTTTTTGCTAAATATTACATTTAAAAATATTTTTCCTTTGATTCCACTATAACAGCTGAACAGAAGACAGAATTGCCTCATTATTGCGGGAGAATTTCTCTGTTCCCTGCAATGATTCCAGAAGCTCTCGCACACTTCATCAGGGTTATTGTAATTCTTTGGCTGCAGGATATTTGGCAGCTGTTGCACCCCACTGGCAAATCCTATTCAGACTTTGTTTCCATTCACCACTGCCATTGGAGAATTGATTTCTCTCTCCTCTACTCTAACCTTTCCCAATTCATTTTGGATTGTTCAATGTGAAACATTTTAATTTCATATCATACAGCTATTCAGCTCACAATCCCTTTTTTAACCTGTCACCAGGGTAACAGCATAGCATGCTTTCTTAAGGCAATCAAGTTTTTATTTCACATGCTTAATGTTGCATTAATGTTTGCATTTTGTTTAACCCCCCTTAAATACTTTGAACTCCAGATATGTTTTGTAGGATAATAAAATCCTTGATTTTTGAATTGAAACTAAACACCATCACTACATTCATAGTAAAATGTCAGATGATTAATTTACATAATTCAAAGATGATTAGTAGAAATCAAAGTTATTCGATCTGTGTAAGCAATTTTCTGTAGGTAATGGAGGAATATTTGTGTATATTTATGTTTAGTCTTGTTCCAAAAGAAGATTTAAAGGGGGGTTTAGAGTTGTCAGAGAAGTTTAAAAGGGCAGTGGAATTGGTGCAAATAGAAAAATATATCTTTTGAAGATAAGACAATTTTTCAATATAATGCTCTTTTCTCTATTTGTGTGTGTGTGTATGCTTAGATATATATACTATAATGATCTGTGTATTTGATGATGGATGTGGGGATCCACCAGAATGAGATTAAGAGTTCTTCTAGGAGGTTGATTTTGGCATTATGTTGATTACCAGCCATTTATACACTGACATGAGTACAGGCACACCTTAGAGATACTGTGAGTTTGGTTCTAGATGACCACAATAAAGTAAATCTTACAGTAAAGCTAGTCAAATTTTTTGGTTTCCCAGCACATGTAAAAGTTATGTTTACACTATACTGTAGTCAGGTATGCAAAGCATTGTGTCTAAAGAAACTGTTTACACACTATACTTTAAATTACTTTGCCAAATAAATGTTCACCATTATACGAGCTTTCAGTGAGCTGTATCATCACTGACCACAAATCATTGTAACAAATCTAATAAGGAAAAAGTTTGAAATACCGTGATAATGACCAAAATGTGACAGAGACACACAGCAAGCAAATGGAAAAGTGGCATTGACAGACTTGCTTGAAGCAGGATTGCGACAAACCTTCAACTTGCTTTTTTTTTTTTAAATGCAGTATCTGTGAAGTGAAATAAAACAGAGCACAATAAAATGAGGTGTGCCCATACTACTTTTTCTTTAAAAGAAATAATCTAATAATGATAGGTTAGTAGAGATGAAAATGTTTAGATCCTGATTCTTTGAATTGAATACACTTGAGTTTCTCTTTATAGAGCTACTTTCCATCTTTATTTGAAATAACAGTTTCTGTGAAATTTGTTCTCTGAGTAAATTTTATGAAATTTGGAATATTCCAAGAAATACAAAGAAGTGTGTAAGAAAACAGAGATTAGTAATCCACATTGTTTGAAAGCACTGTTAATTTTTTAAAAATTAGCATAGTAGCTCTGTAAGTATCTAATGTTCCCTTATATAATCACTAAAGTTCTTACATTAATCTATAAGAGAAACTCTGAATTAGATGACCATTTAAAAAAGTTATGATTTAGAACTCTTTGGGATTTTTGACCTCTCACAGTGTGTCAGACTGATTTCATACCTTGAGTGCTCATGTGTAATGAATGGCTCTGAATTTAGGTAACATTGGTCTAAATGATCAGTGTCCTGACCTACCTCACAAAGGTCACTTTCTTTTGGTAGAACAGATTCCTGAATATATATTTTAATGATAATAACTTTTTGCCTTCAGAATTAGAGTTAATAGATTATTCCAAAAGTAACAAATAACACTCCTTGTGATAAGTTGCTTGGGCTTAGAGTAATAACAATTCCTGCCCTTTAGGAAGCTTAAAATGGAATGGGATAGGCAGACATTAAACAGAAAGTTTTCAGTTTTGAAGACTGCTAGAGGAGAAGTGCAGCTTGTCCTGGTGAGGGAAAGGAATCTCATTTTCAGGTTAGCCACATTAGGTTGATGTCCAGTTTTCAATAAAATGTCATAAGACATGCAAAAAAATTTGGAAGTTTGTTCCTTTTATAGATTAAAAAATCAATAGAAACTATCCAGGAGGGAGCCCAAATGTTGTGTTTTATTATGCAATAACCTAAAATAACCTGTTAAAAACATATTGAGAGGACCAAAGGAAATGAGATATAAAGAATTAAAGAACAGAATGACAGCCATGTCTCACTAAATAGAAAATATTGATAGAAATTCGAGAGATGAAAATACAGAGCCTACAAGAAAAAAGTACACTAGAGAGGGCTCAACAATAGGTTTAAGCTGGCAACAGAAACCATCAGAAATTTTGAAAATATGCTAAGTGAGATTATCTAGTGTGAAGAACAGACAGAAGAATGAGTAGAGCTTCAGAGACTCATGGGACACCATCACATGTACCAGCACACAAGCTGAGTCCCAGAAGGACTGGAGAAAAAAGATAAAGAGGTGGAAAGAATATTTAAAGAAATCGTAGCCAGGGGTACCTGGCTGGCTCAGTCGGTAGAGCATGTGACCCTTGATCTCTGGGTCATGAGTTTGAGCTCCAATTTGGATGTTGAGCTTACTTAAAGAAAGAACAAAACACATTCCAAATTTCATGAAAAACATTAATTTATATATTCAAGAAGCTTGGTAAACTAGGAGGAGCTCAAAAAGATCTCTGTCTACACACATCATTGTCACAAATTGTCAAAAACCAAACAAATTGTCAAAAACCAAACAAATTGTCAAAAACCAAACAATCTTAAAAGCAGCAAGAGAAGAAAAGACTCATCCTGTGAAAGGGACATTCACAATAGGATTAGGAGTTAACATCTCATCTAACGTCTCATCAGAAACCATGGAGTCCTAAAGAGAATAGGATGGTATATATAAAGTGCTGACGAAAAACAAAAACAAAAAACCAGAATGCCACCAAAGCATTTTATATCCAGCAAAACTATCATATAAAAATGAGGGACATCCCCAGGTAAATAACACCCAAGTAAACAACAACCAAGAGGAATCTGTTGCTAGCAGACCTGCTCAACAAGAAATAAGAAATGGAGTTCTTCAGGGTGAAATGAAAGAACACTAAACAGAAACTAAAATACACATGAAGTAGTAAAGTGGTTAAAAATTGCTACATCAGTAAACACAACAGACTGTGGAAATGTATTTTTACTTTGTACATCCTTTTTCTTCTGATTTAAAAGATAACTGCAGTAGTTATAATTCTAAGTTGATGGGTGCACAATATATACAGATGATATTTGTAAGACAATAGGACAGATGAGGGTAGAGGAAACAAGATATATTAGAGTAGATTTCTTGTATGATACTGCAGTTGAGTTAACATTAGTCCAAACTGTGTTTAAATTAAGTAAGGTACTAATTGTAATCCATAATGTAACCACTAAGAAAATAGCTTTCCAAAATAGTAGATGAGGGGCACCTGGGTAAGTTCAGTTGGCTAAGTGTCTGCCTTCAGCTTAGGTCATGATCCCAGGGTCCTAGGATTGAACCCCACATTGGGCTTCCTGCTCAGTGGGGGAGCCTGCTTCTCCCTATTCCACTCCTGCTTGTGCTCTCTCTCTCTCAGTGTCAAATGAATCGTTTTTTGTTTTTTTTTAAGTAGTAGTAAATGAAACATCAAGGGAATTTAAAGGATACACTAGAAAAATACCTGTTTAAACAAAAGAAAGCAGTAATGGAGGAATCGAAGAACAAAAACACATGATATACAGAGCAAAAATCAAAATGAGAGATACAGATCCCACTTGAGTATATTAAATGTAAATGGATTAAGCCTGCCAATCAAGGGCAGATATTGGCAGAATGGATTAAAAAACAAGATCAAATTATATGCTTTCTACAATAGACATACTTTATTATTATTTTTAAAGTTTTCCATCCATTTATTTAGTTTCCATCATGATAAGTGTACTCTTTACTCCCCGTTCATCCACCCCCTCCCTTCTGGTAAACCAACAGTAGTTAAGAGTCTTTCATTGGTTTGTCTCTGTTTTTCCCTTTGCTCATTATGATGTTTTGTTTCTTAAATTCCACATATGAGTGAAATCATATGGTGTTTGTCTTTCTCTGACTTCACTTAGCATTATACTCTCTAGTGCCATCCATGTTGTTGAAAATGGCCAAATAACAAGATCAAACTGAATGCTTTCTAGAATAGATACACTTTAGATACAAAGATATAATCAATAGGTTGAAAATAAGAGAATAGGGCTATCAGACAAATACTTACAATACTAATTTTGTTACTACTAATGCTAATATCAGACAAAATAATTTTTTTAAAGATTTCACTTATTTATTTGACAGACAGAGATCACAAGTAGGCAGAGAGGCAGGCAGAGAGGGGGAAACAGGCTCCCCGCTGAGCAGAAAGCCTGATGCAAGGCTTGATCCCAGGACCCTCAGATCATGACCTAAGCTGAAGGCAGAGGAAGGTGCCCGATGACAAAATAATTTTTAAAAGATTTTATTTATGCATCTGCCAGAGCACAGCAGCAGGAGGAGAGGAAGAAGAAGTGCCCCCGCCCCCTGCCTGCTGAGTGGGGAGCCTGTTGTGGGGCTTGATTCCAGAACTCTGGGATCATGACCTGAGCCAAAGGCAGACATGCAACTGACTGAGCCACCCATGTGCCCCCAGACAAAATAATTTTAAGACAAAAATTGTTATTGGAGACAAAGAAGGAGAATTTATAATGACACACGTGTCCATCAGAAAGCTATAAAAGTGGTAAACTAATTTATGTACAAAGTAACACAGTTGTAGACTGTTGTACCTCATTTTCAGTAATGGATATAGAATGATTGGACAAGATAACAAGGAAGTGGAAGACTTGAAAAACACAAACCAGATAGATCCAGTACATCATCTATAGGCCAATCCAGGGAACAGCAGCAGAAAATGCAACTTTAGGCAATTCAGAAATATGTGGAAATTAACCTATATAATCACGGGGTTTAAAGGAGAAATTACAAGAGAAATTAGATTATATTTTGGAACGAATGATAACAAAAGCATAGTATTCAAAATCTTTGGGACGCATTGAAAGTAGTGTTTGGAACAAAATTTAGAGCTATAAACATATTTTAAGAAAGTAGAAAGACACCAATCACTTCATCTGCCATTGTAGGAAAATAGGAAAAGAGTAGACTAAACCCAAAGCAAGCAGAGAGAAGGAAATACTAAAAATTCAAATGAAAATAAATGAAATAGAGAATAGAAAAACAATAAAGGAAATTAGTGAAAGCGGAATTTGGTTCTTGGGCAGATAACAGAAATGCAAACCTTTAGGTAGACTGCCCAAGAGAAAAAGACTCCAGTTCGAACTGGTAATGAAAGAGGAGGTATGCATATAGACCTTATAGAAATTAAAAAGATTATAAGCTAATAACTTGAACAGTTGTATGCCAACAAATGAGATAACACATAAAATGGAGAAATTTCTGGAAAGATGCAAGCTACAGGCGTGGAATCAAGAGGAAATAGAAAATCTGCATAGACGTGAAAGAGACTGAATCAGTCATCCCAAAACTTCCCAGAAAGAAGAGCCTGGGACTAGAAGGCTTCACTAGTAAATTCAGTGAGGTAATTAGAAGAGAGTTAATGCCAATTCCTTACAAATTGTCCCAAAAATAGAAAAGGGAAAAACTTGCAACTCCTTCTATGAGAGCAATATTACCACACTAAAATCAAATAAAGATGTTCTGCGAAAAGGAAACTAGAGACCAAAATCCCTCATAAATGTTAATGTAGTAGTCCTCCACCAAATACAAACAAATGGAAGCCAGGAATACATAAAATGATTATCCACTGTAACCAGGTGAGCTTTGTCTTAGGAATACATAGTTGGTTTAACATCCAAAAATCAATCAGTGTAATAAACCATATTAATAAAGGACAGAAATCACAGGATTATCTCAAATGCAGAAAAAAAATTGACAAAATCCAACAGCCCTTCTTGATAAAAACCATTCAAATGATTAGGAATAGAAGGGAACTTCCTCATCCTGACAAAGGCCATTTCTGAAAAACCTACAGCTGGCATTATATTTAATGGATATGACTGACTGTTTTCTCCCTAAGATCAGGGATAAGACAAGGATGTTTATTAATTTTTTTCAGCATTGTATTGGAGTTCCTAGGCCACTTTGGCAAGAAAAATAAAAGGTGTTAAGATGGGGAAGAAGCAAAACTATTTCCAAATGACATAATCTTGTATGTAGGAAGTCTTTTTTTTTTTAAGATTTTATTTACTTATTTGACAGAGATCACAAGTAGGCAGAGAAGCAGGCAGAGAGAGAGGGGGAAGCAGGCTCCCCGCCGAGCAGAGAGCCTGATGCGGGGCTCAATCCCACAACCCTGGGATCATGACCTGAGCTGAAGGCAGAGGCTTAACCCACTGAGCCACCCAGGTGCCCCTGTAGGAAGTCTTAAGGAATTTACAAAAAGATCTCTCCCCTCCCCCAATTAAAACAGGGAATAGTTTATTTAAACCCGTCAGCAATGGACAGCTTGGGTCTGTAACAAGCATTGTGTTTTATAGCACAGGTCAGTAATTGTATATGAAAATACACATGGCTACATACATGTTAACTGATCAGAACACAGCTTCTCAATGTTCAGGATAGAATAAAGTTCCCTGTTAAAGCAGCACCTTTGTGACGTTTTTAACTTTAGTATTCCTCTCCTCCTCTTTCATGCTCTCCTTCAACAGAATCCACACCATCCTCCTCATAATCCTTCTCAAGGGCAGCCATGTGCTCACAGGCCCCCGAAAACTCTCCTTCCTCTATGCTCTCCCCCACGTACCAGTGAACAGAGGCACACGTGGCATACATCAGGTCAGACTTCTGGTCCAGGCAAGCCCAGGCCTCAGCGACGGCTGTGGTGTTGCTCCACGCGCACACAGCTCGCTGGACTTCGGCCAGGTCTCCGCCAGGTGCCACATTGGGAGGCTGGTGACTAATGCCCACTTTGAAGCCAGTGTATTAATCCATACGCTGGTTGGTACACTTGGTCTTGATGGTGGCAAGGGCAGCAGTGACTTCTTTGGGAACTATGTTGCTGCAGTACAACAGGCAGTAAGCCATGTCTTTACCATGGCGAGGGTCACAGTTTGCTGGCTGGCTGGCTCAAGCGTGTATTGGTGATCTCTGCTACAGAAAGCTGTTCATGGTAGGCTTGCTGAGCAAAGGTGACAGGGACATAGGTAACTAGAGGGAATTGGATACGGGGAATTCTGTTCGATCAGCATTCAGGGCTTCAGCTGTGAGGGATGCAGCGATGCAGGACGGTTGGACCTGTTAACATGTTTAGGCGAGTGTAGCTTGGACATCCAGTACTGTGGGCTCGTTGTCTCCCATGAAGGTACGGTCCGAGTGCTCCGGGGCGGTGTGGGGAGTGAGGATGGTGGTGTGGGGCTCAACTATGGCTGTGGGAACCGGCGGAGCCGGGGAAGTGGGGGCACAGCTGGGTAAATGGAGAACTCCAGCTGGGACTTGTTGCCGTAATCGACAGAGAGATGTTCCATCAGCAGGCAGGTGAACCCGAACCAGTTCCCTCTCCAAAGCTGGGAAAACCAGGAAGCCTTGAAGACCTGCGCACTGGCCGGCCCGATTGTGAATTTGGTCCAAGACTAGGTCAGCGATCTCCTTGCCAGTGGTGTAGTGCCCTCTGGCATAGTTAGTTAGCACCTTCCTTGCCTGTGATGAGCAGCTTAGGGTAGAGGAGCTGGAGGTGGGTGCCAGTGCAAAGTCATCATTGACTGGTTTCTAGGTCTACAAAAACTACTCTGGGTACATGCTTGCTAGCACCCTTCTCCCTGAAGAAGGTGTTCTCCTCCCCCAGGGGTCTTGTCACTTGGCAGCTGGCCATTGGGCTGAACGCTGTGTTGTTGGCAGTAGAGCTCCCAGCAGGTGCTGCCCATCTGGACACCAGTCTGGCCGACATGGATGGAGATGCATTCACGCCTGGCTGCTGCTCTGCAGCTGACGAGCAGATGGCGGAGAGGAAGAGGAAAGGTGGTTGCTTCTTACAGTGCGACTCTTAGGTGGTCGATAGGTGAGAACCTCAGGAATGCACAGAAATCTATTAGAACTAATGACTTTTGCAAGGTTGCAAGATACAAGAATGATATGCGAATATCAGTTTTATTTTTATACGGTACCAGTGTACAAACTGAAAAAGCAGTTGATGAAACAATTTTATTCACAATAGCACCAAAGAGAATATAATACTTAAGCTTAAATTTTTTAAATAGAAGTACAAGACTTGTGTGCTGAAAACCAGAGAACAATTGTTGATATAAATTAAAGACAACTAAAATGAATAAGCTTCCCACATTCAGGGATCAGAAGACCTAAGATGGTAATACTCCCCAACACGATGTACAGATTTTGTGCAGTCCCTCTCACAATCTCAGCTGTATGTTTTGCAGAAGTGGTCAGCTGATTACAGAATTTGTGTGAAAGTGCAAGGGACTCAGCATAGCCAAAATAGTCTTGGAAAAGAACAAAACCAGGGAACTTCTTCCTGATCATGAAATTTGTTACAAAGCTGCGGTGATCAAGACATTTTTGTACTGGCGTAAGGATGGATATGTTGATCAATGGAACAGAATGGAAGATCCAAACATAGTTAAACTATGACCAGATGATTTCAACTGTCAATGAAGACAGCTTAGAGTATTTACATATACTCTTGAATGCTGCTGGGGCAACTGGGTATCTTCATGCAAAAGATCAAAGTTGGTCCCCTTCCTACACCACACACAAAAATGAACCTAAAAAGAAAAAAATCACAGTTGTAAGAGCTTTGTTAACTTTTGGTTAGATGATGATTTCTTATGTAAGATGTCAGACGCACAAGAAACAAAAGGAAAAAAAAAACTTAGGTGCTTTAAAGGGCACCATTAAGAAAGTGAAAAGACAACTAACAGAATAGGAGAAAATACTTGCAAAACTTGGAAATCATGTATTTGTTGTGAGGAGACTTTTGTCTAGAATATGTAAAGAACGCTTACAACTCAATAATAAGAGCCCAATTTAAGAAAGGGCAAAGGATATGAATAGAAATTTTTCCAAATATGATACACAAATTTCTAACAAACCCATGAAAACCGGCTCAGCGTTATTGTCCTCAGGAAAATGCAAATCCAAACCACAGTTAGCTACCGCTTTATGCCTACGAGGGTGAGTGTAATAAGAAAGATGGACGTTATCGAAGAGTTGGTGAGGACGGGGAGAACCCTCGTATGTTTCTGGTAGAAATTTGATTAAATGGTGCAAAGCTGGAAGTACTTTGGCAGTTTCTCAAAATATATGACATTACTCCCTGACCCAGCTCTTCTTCCAGGGTTATACCCATGGGAAATGAAATCCTATGTCCATACAAATGTTGTATATAAATATTCATACATTCATACTCACATTTTTCATAATGAGTGAACAGAAACAACCCTAATGTTACTGAAATGATAGATATATAATATTAAGTAGAAAGGGGTGTCTATAGAATGGATTTTTCAGTGACAAAAAAATAACATATTGACACTAACTATAGCATAGATGGAATTTGAAAACACTATGCTAAACGAAGGCATTGTAACAGACTGCAGATTCTTTGATTCCACTTATATGAAATATCTAGAATAAGCAAAGCCATAGAAACAGAAGGTACATTAGTAGTGGTGTAGGGCTGTGGAGGTTGGGGGAGGGGAACATGAAGTGACTGCCAGAGGGTCCAAATTTTCCTTTTTGGGGTTACGAAAATGTTTTAAAGTTGCCTGGTATGATAGGTACAGAGCTCTGGATATACTAAGCACTGTTGAATTATGAAGTTTTGGAAGGGTTAAATTTATGGTGTGTGAATTTTATGTCAGTAAAGCTGCTTAATATTTTTAAAACTTGCTGTATTTTATATCCAAGAACTTATTTTCCTATTGGTATAAAATAAGTTTAAATTTTAGGAATTAAAAATTAGATGATGTATCTTCTAGCAGGATGGAGTCTTCTTTAAGATTTTTCTTCTCATAAAGGGTTTATATGACTGCTTTCAATTTAGTTACACGAATAAACTTTACAAGTGTAGATGTCAGGTGTTCCCGGGCCACTACCTGGTTGGTAGAAATGGTACAAATATGTGATCCAGTATTCTTCCATTCCTTATTTCCTCCTCTGCCTTTGGATATCGGTGATATAAAGTTATTATAAAGTTAATCGGCATGGAGAAGTTCCAGTTTCTGTAATGGTGGTATGGCTTATTTCCAACTGTCCCTCCTTCCGATAGCAGTTACATGCTCTGGAGATCTACGACTGTTTGAAGGCTCTGGATGATAACTGAAACCAGTCAGAATTCGGATGGACTTCGAGCCTGTGTAGAAGGAAGCCACACGGGAGCTCGACCTGTGCATGGCGCCTCCGCTGAGGTGGTCACCGTTGAACGCATGCATCCGAGCATGGCCAGAACTCAGGAGTTAACCACAGTCTTACTGACTTTACTCTGAAAGAATGATGCTCAGAATTGTAAGAACTGCTGAAAATTGAGCAGGGATATCATGCAAAATGAGAGCATCAGAGTGAGGATTTCCGTATCTGAATTTAGCTTCCCCCAAATGGATGGTTGACTCCTGAAATGTGCATAAAGACTTGAAGAATCCCAACATGTGAATCCTGCTGGAATGCAGAATGAACCGAGCTGAAATTTCACTTGCTGCCCACCAAGGAGATGGAGTTTGAGCCTCACCAAATTTGAGGGGCTTGTAAATGCCTTGAGTTTTCCATGAAAACCCCAGAGGGACCATGTCTTAGGGGAAACTCTATGTTTCTGCATTAAAGACTTTTAGTGACTTCTGAATTGGGGCTTTTAATTCCCTGAGAGCAAAACCAAATAGACATCCCAGCAGAGCACAAAGCTGAGTCTCCGTGACTTCAGAGTGATCAGCTAGTAATTTAACTGCTTACTGTCATGAGAATCGGTACTTCCTAGGAGAAGATAACAGAAAAATACAGTGTCTACAACATTTCCACATTCTGGGATCCAAAAAGCAATTCACTTGACATATAGTTCAAGCATTAAAGTTGGCCCATGGTCAAGTGAAAAATCAGTCAGTAGAAACCAACTGTGAGACTACTAAGATGTGCGCCACGGTTAGGACTTTAGCACAGTTGTTGAAATTATTGTCAGATATTAAAGATCAAAATGAGGGAGTTGATAGGGCATATAAGCATAGATCTGGAAACTAACAAATTACCAACTAGAAATTCTAGATCTAAAATGGTACTATCTCTGCAATGGAAAACTTGTAGGCAAGGCTGAAAGCTGTTGGTGTTGGCAGAAGGAAGAGTTGGTACACTTAGAAGAATAGAGATTATACAGGCTGAAGAGAAAAAGTACTTACTTCGCAAGTCTCTGTGACCTAAGTTGATAGGATTAGGAAGCCTAATTGATACCTATTTAGAGATACAGAAGAAAGAGAAGACAGAAAATGGGGGGAAAATCTGAAAACTACTGCGTTATCTCCTTAGATTAGAAACAGGACAGAGTTGGATTTTTTACGTTTATTCACCACGATACTAGAGATCCTGGCCAGTATGACAGGAAATAAAAAAAAAGTCATGGAGATCAGAAACAGAGAAGTAAAGTCATTCCTCTTTAGGAGGAATTGTATTCACGTAGAAACCCTTAAGGAATCTGTGAAAGTTACTGGAATAAATTTAGCAGAGTTGCATGATAAGAAGTCAGTCAAATATAAATTGTGTTCTGATAAACTAGCAACACTGAAAAAATGACTACTAACAGTTTTATTTAATACAGCATGAACAACTTAGGCAAATACTTTAACAAATTAAATTCTAGACAGTCACTTGTCTGAGTACTAAGGCTTGGAAAAAATAATGAGGCATAAGGATTGGGGAAAGGAAGCTTTCCTGGACAACTTAATAGGTTACCTAAGAAAACTCTTAAGGAATCTATGATACACCGCTAATAAAACTAAAACAAAAATAGGTATAATTATAGCAGAAGAGATCCGAGACTGCCACACTTTGCCCAGAGAAATTCAAAATGTAAAATAGATAAGAGCTATTATTTTCATAGGATAAAATACTGTTAAGTAGTCAGCTCTCCCTCCGTGAATGAAGAGATTCAGAGCGAGCCCAAACATAATCCCGTTAGGGTTGTTTTGGGGAGGATGGAGAAGAAACTGCCTGTGGGATTTGAAATTTGTATGGAAATGCAAAGGGATCTAGAATAGCTAATATTGTCTTACTGATGGACAAAGCTGCAGAACTTGGCCTACAGATTTTCTCGAAACAACTAGATGAACCTACCTCTTCCCCTTTCCCATCACGCAAGAAGATGATGAATCACAGGTCTACATAAAGAAACCTCTAAAGGAAAATATGAATATTTTTTCTGGGCCTTGGTATAGTCAAAACAGTTCTTAGCAAGGACATAAAAGCACTGAATATAAAAGGGAAAATTCATATGTTTTTACAACTATTGAAATTTTCCATTAACAGCAGAGATAGATGTTTGTTAGACTAAAATCCTAAACACTGACAATACCAAATGCTTGTGACAACAACGGGAACTCTCATTCATTGCTAATGGGAATGCAAATGGTACAGCCATTCGGAATACAGTTTAGCAGTTTTTTATAAAACTAAACATCCTTTTACCATATGATCCAGTGGTTATACTCCTTCGTATTTAGCTGAATGAATTGAAAATGTTTCTGCACTAAAAGCTGCCTGTGAGTGTTTATAGTAGCTTCACTCATCATTGCTAAAACTGAGAAGTAACCAAGACGTCTCCTTCAATTAAGTGAATGGTTTAGTAAACCGTGGTACATCCAGGCAATGGACTTTCATTCAGCAACGAAGAACTATCAGCCATCAAGCCACAGAAAGACCTGGCGAAACCATAAATGCATAATGCTAAGTGAGAGAGGCCAGTCTGAAGGTTCCATTCTGGCTCTACAACATTCTGGAAAAGGAAGAATGTTGGAGACAGGAAAGATCAGTGGCTGCCAGTGATCTGGGGGATGGAGGAAGGGTTAAGTAGGTAGAGCATAGGGAATTTTTAAGATAAAACTATTCTATATGAGATCTTAGTGGTGGAGACATGTCATACATTTGTTCAAACCTGTAGAATGTATAGCCCAGAGTGAGTCCTAATGTAAACTGTGAACTTGAGTAAATACTAATGGATCAGCATTGGTTCATCAGTTTTAAGAAATGTACCATAGCAGTGCAGAATGTCAATAACAGGGACACTGTATCCAGAGTGGGGTGAGGGAGGTTATATATAGGAACTCTATTTCCTGCTCAATTTTCTGGAAAACCTAAAACTGCTCTTAAAAAAAAAATTAAGTCCATTAATTTAAAAAAAAATCAACAAAAACTGCTCAAGGTAAGACATTTTTAAGAACATTTATAAATCATAGAGGGGGAGAAGGTATTCACAACACATAAATCTGACAGAAGCTTTCTAAAAAGGAATTCCCACAAATCAGTAAGACCAATATCTTAATAAAAAAAATGGGCAAATTTTTTTTAAAATTTATTTATTTGTCAGAGAGAGAGCGAGAGAGAGCTAGCGAGCACAGGCAGACAGAGTGGCAGGCAGAGGCAGAGGGAGAAGCAGGCTCCCTGCCGAGCAAGGAGCCCGATGTGGGACTCGATCCCAGGACGCTGGGAACATGACCTGAGCCGAAGGCAGCTGCTTAACCAACTGAGCCACCCAGGCGTCCCAAAACGGGCAAATTTTTTAAATACAAGTGACCAATGAGACAAATACTGAGGTCCCCAGTGTTATTTGTCATAAGGGAAATGGTCATTAAACTGTAATGAGCTATATTCTCGGCCACTGTCCTGGCTAGGAGTAGAAACCAACATGAAACGGTGGCAAGATTATGGGGCAAGCTCCATTGCCAGGGGTGGTATTGATATGTTTTAAGACCTTGTAACACGGGGTGGCAGTTTTTATAAAATTAAACATATGTTTACCCTCATACTTCGACTCCTAGAGTTTTTACCCACAAGGAATCAAAACATCTGTCTTCAAAAAAGGCTCATACAAAGAATGTTTATAGCAGTTTTGTTCTTAAGAACCCCGAAATGGAAACAACCCAAGTGTGCATCAGCAGAAGGACGAACTAGTTTTGGTATGCTTGTGCGACAGAGTACTACTCGGTGTTTAAAAAAAGAATGAACTGGGCGCCTGGGTGGCTCAGTGGGTTAAGCCGCTGCTTTCTGCTCAGGTCATGATCTCAGGGTCCTGGGATTGAGTCCCGCATCGGGCTCTCTGCTCAGCAGGGAGCCTGCTTCCCTCTCTCTCTCTCTCTGCCTGCCTCTCTGTCTGCTGTGATCTCTCTCTGTCAAATAAATAAATGAACAAATAAATAAATCTTTAAAAAAAAAATGAACTGTTCAACATGCGTGAACCTCAGAAACATTCCGTGAGGCAAAGAAAAGCCACACATAAGAGCGCCTGGTTTTGATGTCTCTTTACATGAAACTTTAGTCTAATCTGCAGTGAAACTACTGGGGGAAAGGGGCAGATTTCCTGGAAGGATAATGATGAACTTACAGTTTTGAATTTCATGGTATATAAATTGTATATTAATATATTTCAAAAAAAATAACAGGTTGGAATAATAGAAGAGGATTTCAGATATTGTACCAAATTATAACGACTGATGGTAATAAATCTTACTTAGCATTCTGTGCCATGCACTGATCTGTGTTACACGTTTTATCTTTTTAAATGAAATGTGGATAGAATGTTCTTACCATTTTGGCCTCACTGATCAGGAAAGATACCAAGGAGGCTGAGTAACTTGGAAGGTCACGTGGTGTTTGGAGTCCATGGTCAGCCCAGTCTCAGGGCTTGCAGGGGTGGTGGTTAAACTCCATCGCCTTTCTTGACTAGTCATGCCCAGCGTTTAAATTGAGAACCCGAACCCTTTATTGGTGGCAGAAGAAATAGGGTTTGCATAATATTAAATTCTCTAAGATTATAAGTAATATTAGTATTCATTTCCTGATTCAGGTGTCACGTGTGGTTATCATTTGTAATGCTAATGATATCAAAGTTGGGGGTATGCCGTCACGCCTTCTAGGCAGTGTTTTGTGATATACACTCTTCTACATAGCCTCCTTTCTTTGAATGTACACATTTTAAATTGCATATAGGCAGGATTCTGTTCCTCTACTATGACAATTTTAGCTTTGAAGAGGCTTTCTGAAAATGCTGCTTTTATCTTTCTTCTGCAGTGATGAACTTGAATGTTGGAATGTTGTAAGTTCTCACATAATACGGCTTAGATTTTGTTTGCTTTGGCAGTAGACCTCTGTTTAAAATTCCTTTAATCTGTTCATTCCATGCTTTTTATATTCATTTTGATAGCTGATGGCTCTGTGAAGAATTTTATATGAATTTATTGAACTAATAAAACTTGTATTTGTAAATTCTTCTTCTATCCCAATTGCTAAAAGTGAGTTTTTCAGCAAATTGCTGAATTTTTGCCTTTAGATTTTTTTTTTCCTCCTGGAGGAAATAAACAATTCATATGCTGAATCTAAAGTTTCATTAAAATTGCTTATGTCCCGTCTCAAGCATTTTAAGTGGGCCATCTGTCTAAACATCTCTCTCTTTTTTTTTCTGATCATTTCCTCGACTTATTCATGAACCATGGGAGGGCTCCTTTGTAGTCTCTATGTAACTGCTTCCATCTACCCCCACTGAATACATCTATGTGCTTGCATAACATAGCTTTTCACCGTGCTGGCAATTCTCTGAACTTGGTTCAGATGAATGGCCCACTTTTCTGAAGGCCTTTTTCTTCCTGCAAAGATTTGTATGCAGAAGCTGACCTCTGTGGCCATGGAATGCAGCGTTATTATTCTTGATCATTTTACAGACCACCCACTGTTAAAGTTATGATCAAGTATTGCTTAATGATTCTTTGATCACTAACATTGTCTTAACTCAGTATCTCACTCTTAAATAGGTAATGGCACCATTAAAAACCAGCTTTTCTGAGTGTCTCCTAATACGGTTTCGAGATGCTTATGATCCTTGATAACCAAAGATGCTGTGAGTGATGTTTACATAAAATCTGCCCTAAAACTTGATGTGTAGTAGCAATGTAGGTGGGTTAGTAGAATTTACACTTTTTTGAGTAAAATGTTCTAGTAAGTTAAATGTTTTAGCAGTAAGTAGCCTTTGTGATAATCAGCTGGCCGATTTTACTATAAAATACAGAAAAATGTAGTTTTATTGAACATACTCATTCTGGTTGGCTGGTGATAATCAGAGTGGACAGGTCTGGGTAAGGGCTGTTGTTTGACTTGCTTTGTGAGTTGCTGTTAATGTGAATTCCCTTTTCCTGGGTTTTGAGAGTTTTGTTTGTTTTTCGAAGTTGTAACTTCAATGATAATCAGCTTTGCAAGTAACTTATAAGCTGCACAGATGAAATTTGTGATCAGAGGGCAGCCTCTTTCGGCGTGTAGTTTGGCAAAGAAGCTGTTTTCTGTGTACTGTTACTCTCGTGAGTTGTGTGAAACTTCCGGACCTTTTCTCTCCCTCCCCAGAGAGTTGTTTATAAAAATCTTGGAGACTACTTTGGATTTAATGGATAAATTAACTCTTCTCTAAAACTTAAGATACCGCTGTAAAATGTAACTGGTACCATTATAAGCGTGTTTGTGCTGGTGGGATTGATGTGAGTGTTTCAGCGTGATCGCCACTACTGTAGTTGCCCGGGATTTGCAGAAGTAGAGCGCACGGCCTCTCAGGTTGGTATGTGTGATGAGCTTTATTTATTCATAATTTATTATAGTTTATTTCTGCCGTGGAGCTTACGGACCCTTATACTGAACATACATGCCAAACCCGTCCTTTGTATTTTAAAACAAAACAAAATGACTTTCAAACTTAGGTGGAGCCAGGAGGGATCTTACCGAGTTGTGTTTGTGGGAGAGTGAGCTTCTAAGGAGAGTCCAAAGTGTGGCCATTTTTCACTCGTATCTCGTGGGCTTGCTTCCCCTCTTTCCCACAACCTCCTAACACGTCACCTAAAAAGGTACGGTTTGAAAAGTGCCGCAGCAGGAGCTGTGTGCCCTGAAGAAGTAATAGGTTTGCTGTCACCTCCCCAGCGCTACACCAGCTGTATTTCACAGGTGTGGACATTACGGTCCAAAGGACTCAGGGAGGCCCGGCTGCACTGTTAGTAAGAGAAGGGGCTGAGATGAAACCTCGGGATTTCAACTCAAAAGAGCCTATGCTCTTTGCACAAGGTCCCTCTTGGGGTAGGTTAGAACATATATGAAACAGATGTGGATCAAAATAAGACAATGGAAAAATAAATAGTAGTTAGGTTCTGAAGGGTGGCAACTCTACCTCGCCACCATCTGTGGGATTGCTTTCTGTGGGAAAATGCAGTCTGGCTTCCAACAGGATGTTAGGATGAACTCCCCAGCTCCGCGGGAAACAGAGGCTTGTTGCATAGCTTAAAAGGGTCTCCAGGTTTACCGGCAAGAGTTACCTCCTCCGGGCTACTGAGTTGTGAAAAATACTAAGCATATATAATACAGGTTAAGCAGAGGGGAGATGACTGAGGTTTGCACTATGATCAGTGCCTGTAATTAGGGAACAGTTGAGGAGAGAGATGATGGCCTTGAAAAATCTGTTAGTTTGTGGAGCAGAAGGAATCCAGGGTTTCCATGAAGGGCTTTCAGTTCTGGGGCTGGGGGAGGGGCAATGAGTGTTGGTCTAGGGTTGGGACTAATCAAAGTAATAAAAGTTACCATTTATATGCAGTGCTGATGCAGATGCCGTCCTATGTCTGGTTTGATATATAAGGAGACTGAGCCAAGGGTTGGCTCAAGGTCAAGACTAATTAGTGGCAGGGCTGGGTTCTTTATCTGCTGCCTCAAGTCACTGGAGCCTGAGTGTGTGACCGCTGTGTTAGTTCTCTTGCTTGTTTTGGCTTGATCTGTGAAGTACTTTAAGGGTTTGGAGAAACCAGATACACAAGTCAGCATAATCCAAAATAAAACTGAATACAAAGAGTGGGGCCTTAATTAAACAGGAAACTTGACTGGTAGGTAGGTTGGTTAAGATTTAACCCAATATGAAGTAGAAAAGCATGGAACGACCCGGAGCAGGAGAGTACATAATTATTTTGATAGGAAAGATTTAAGAGAGCAGTGTGGCCGGTAATACTAGCTGTCAGGTTGTTTCTGTTGTGACAGTACCCCTGAAAAGGTCGGGTGTTAACCCCGTCTGAAGGCAAACAGAGGGACGGCTAGTGAGGTGGTCTGTTTAGTCCAAGAACATCCGGGTAGTAAGCCAGGAGCTTGGGGTTCATGCTGCTTTTGGAGCGCACTCTGTCCCTTGGGTGACCCGGGCTCCCCTGGCAGTGCTCGGCCATAACAGGTGCTCCTTACATTCTGCTCTGCGGCCCCCTACCTCCCACCCTTTCTCCCCAGCCTGCACTAGATCCTGGGGATACAAAACTAAGGTCTGATCTTGGCCTTTTAGGAGCTCACAGGCCAGTGGGGGAGACCCACTTGGATAGACAGATGCCTGGTGGAAGAGAGTGCCAACGTAGGGGTGGGGTTGACACACGGGAGCGCTCTGCCCCACCACACTTTTCTCTCTCCTCACCTCACTTCTGCCTCCACCGCCTTTACGCTTCCCTGTTGTCCTTTCAAGCCCTCCTGTGAGAAGCTCCGTCCTCTTTAAACCCACAAAAGGGAATCCTGTGTGTCTCTGCCTTGTGTATTAGTGGTGATTTACTGATGCATTTTTAAACTTTTCTCTAATTTCCATTTCTAGAGTTTTAAAACATTTCTTCATCTTCAGAAAATAAACAGTGGGCCGAATACAAATATTCGCCTAAATTACTCGTCCTCCTCCGTTAGACATTGTGTCTAGAGATGATTTGATTATTATCATAGTTTATGTGACTGATTTTTTTTTTTTTTTAGTAGAATACACAGAGAATCATTTTGGACTTTGGGCGAGGGGGTGTTGAAACATAACTTGCAACATTTTTTCAGAGCTATGACTTGAAACAGAATCTGGATAATACCTATTTAGTGCTTTGGAAATATTTTACAACTATAAATAATGAAAACACTCAGTATTTAAATTAGGTTAATTCAAAAATTGTTAAAATTTTGTTACTTTAAAAAATTGTGGGAAATATTTATATTCTAAAAATGTTTTTGTCTCTGGCTGTCTGACCCAGTTTTTCTGGACCACATAATGTGGCTCATTGGCAGGAAAGACCTTTGTGTTAAGACTAGCATCACTGAAGTTGTATTCTTACCCAAACAAACAAAAAACCAAAACAAAATGAAAGGATACAAGGAGACTTTTGGAGGTGATGGATAGGTTATTATGGTGGTGGAAACACAAATGAATAACTATGTCCGAACTCACTAAATTGTATGTTAATTATATGCAGTTTTTTTGATAACAAGTATAACTCAATAAACCTGGAAAAATAAGAGACTGACAGTGTAAATTTTTCAAACCGCCTGGAACAGTAACCAAATATTGAAAAGAAATTAATATTGTAGAAAGTTCATTTTTGGAAGACTGTCCCAATGAAACAACACAAAATCGAAGAAGAGATGATGGTACTTGGAGTAGATGGAGGGACCACACTTACCCCGAATGAATGCTTTTCTCCTCAGAATGTCTGTGTTTTGTTTGTTTTCAGTTACTCCAGTTCTAACCTGAAAGGTTTTCTTTCCAAGGATAGAATCTTTTAAAATAATGTTCTGAATTATGGTCTTTGGCTGTTTCACCCTGCACACTTAATGTCAAAGGAAACTCAGCTTACTAGGAGAATAGTATAAAATGATTAAAATGATTAACTCTTTTTCTTTTTTCCTACTTCAGAGTGCCTACTATTAAACCACAAGTGGCTAACTGGGAGCTCTCAGTAAAATTGCATGATGAAGTTCATACTGTCGTAGCATCAAAGAGTGGGCCAACGTTCTCTGTGAGTTTTCTTTCTTTTTTTTTTTTTTGGCAATCTTGAAATTATCTGTGAATATTTAAAGCAATTTTTTTAACCTATTTAGCGGCTATCATCTTTTGAATCTGTAACATAGCTATGTATTTGTCTCATCTTCTTTAGGAAGCTGAATGCCAATGGCCGTTTTTGTTGTCTCACGTTAATTAGGAAATATACGTTCTGAGATTTAGGCACATTTTAAAACCACTTCCTGACACCTGATTCATTTTCCTTTTGTTATTGAGAAGTAATACTTCTGTTTTTGTGACAGAGAAGAGCATTTTTAAGTATAATTCCAAACATATGATAGCTGTGGTAGGTAATCATTCTTTTAAAACAAGTAATCTGAAGCCTATCTAGCATTTCTTGAGACATCATGTTGTGTGAGACATTCTTGAGGCTAAATTTACCTTGTGGTGACATTCCTTTTATTTCAAAGGCACTTGAACTTAAACCCCTTGGTTGGTACCCATGATAGAATTGCTTTAGTTTAATTCTGCTCTGTACTGAATGACATTACATTAAGATTTAGTATTTATACTGTGGTATGAATGATCTGTTTAAATACTGTGATTTGAGATTGCCAGAAAAATACCGTGAAAGGTTAACTCGCGTCCTTTTTTTTTGCTTTCAGCATGAACCCACAGAAGCTGCTATGTAGTTAGTACAGTGAATATTTTATTAATCTACATTTCTCTTCTTGTGGCTAAGTTGTGATGAAACGTATTTTGTTGTGTGGGAAAATCAAAAGATTTCAACAGGATATGAAAATTAATATAATTTCACAGAAATAAAACCTGGTGAGGCTGAGGTATATGGTGACAGTTTTGTTTGTTTTTATATAAACTCTACCCCCAAAGTGGGGCTCAGACTCCCCACCCCCAGGTGCAGAGTCCCGTGCTCTACCAAATTCAGCCAGCCAGACACCCCCTGGTGGCATTTTCCTGATAGAAAATACCCCAAGTTAAGAGTTACAGAGAATTTGTTAATGCAGCATATCCTTATTATGTACCTACTGTGTGCTGGGTAAGTGCTAGACTGTTACACTGGAGAAGCTGACATTCTTACGTGGTTGTCAGTCACAGGTAAATGAGATTAACTCAGGAATTACGTGTAGTCTTCTTGGTTGTTTTTAAATTTTGTGGTTCATTCAATAAGCCAAAATTGCTAAAGCATTTGTTCCTAAAGGGTATTTCAGTCCACTCTCTTAAAATGAAAACTATGGTGGAGTTAAACAATTATCTTACAGTGTGTTTTGGGACGGACTTATGGGATTCTTTACATTCCTCTTTTCTATATGATCATTTTAAAAAGTAGCTTCATAAGTAGAGATTTAAGTGTGCATCAGATTGAGTAGCAAATTACATATATTGAAGTAAAGAGCATAAATATTATAGTGCAGCATTTTCCTTGGGGAAGGTTAACTTTTCAAAAATGTAGACTTAGCATAATTTTCAGTTCTGTACTGAGTCACCCTGAAGTGTTACTGTTCATCTGATCCTCCAGTACAGTGTTTTTCTAAGCAGTGCCTTGCCTTTGTAAGAAAACTGCTCGGATTACTTCTCAGAGCTTATTCTTTGTGCTTCTTTCCGATTCCATGTTGAAAAACCAGAGACCATCAGCTCGAGTGGTGTTTTTGACTTTGCTGTAGAATTACTTCTTGTTTTACTTTTTAGCCCACGGGCACAGTAGGGCTGTTTAAAAAAAATACTCCATTGAAAATTTCCCTGGAAAATATCCACCTTGATAGATAGGATCAATAACTACTGCCCCTGTTTATTGGCTTTGCTACTCTCAGAAGCAGCAAACCTAACAAGAAGCAAGTACTCCTGACGGTATGTACTTTTCTCCTAAGCACGTTGGACTGAGCTTCCCTTGACATCAGTCTTAGCGAAAAGAGTCAAGTTGAATAGTGTAGCTGAAGTAAAGGCTCATTGGTATGAAGTCTGTAATCGTGTGGAACCTCTACTTTTTGGGTCTCAGGGAAAGAGCTGTGACTGTTGGTTTTCTGGAACACCCACTGCCACATCAAGAAAAAGTTGAATTGTCCTAGAGGTGACTGTCTAGGTTAATGATCCCAGAAGTAGTACTGGCAAGGTTTTATGCCTGTAGTAATGCTTTGGCTATCCCACATTTTCAGAATGATTTTAATTACAAAAATTTAAATTATAAGATGTTTCAAATGAGGAAAGTACAGCAAATGTACAAATGTTCTATATAGATCTCTAATGAAAGAAAAAAATTCATAGTTACAGCTAAATCCCTTTTTTATGCAATCCCATTCTGCCCTTTTCCTCTCCAGAGGGGACAGCTATCCTACACATGCTGTGTGTCCTCCTTGTATTCATTGTTACACTTTCAGTGTGCATGTGTGTATTCTAAGAAATAGTAAAAAAGAAAGTTGTAAAACTATAAGTACTTAATGATACTTGTAAAATTTTGAAATACACAAAGCAAGAACAATTCCACTTAGAGCAGCATCAAAAAAAATAAGACACTTAGGAATAAACTTAACTGTGGAGGAGAAAGACTTGTACATGAGATACTATGCAATGTTGCTGAAAGAAAGTGAAGAAGACACAAACATATGGAAAGTCCTCTTGTGACCCTAGGTTGGAAGTCTTAATGTTGTTGTGATGTCAGTACTACCCAAAGCAGTTTATAGATTCTGTACGATCCCTATCAAAATCCTAACTGAAGGTTTGCAGAGATAAAGAGATCATTTTTATCTTAAGAGAGGGACCCCAAATAGCCGGCACAATTTTGAAAAAGAACAAAGTTGGAAAGCTCACACTTCTTGATTTTTAAAACTAATTACAAAACTACAGTAGTCAAAATGGTGTGGTACTGTCATAATATAGACACATAGACCGTTGGAATAGAACTGAGAGCCCAGAAATAAACCCTTGGATATATGGTCAAATGAGTTTTGGTAGGAGTGCCAAGGGAATTCAGTGGGGGAGAGGATAGTCTTTTCAATAAGTAGTAGTCAGTGGGGCGCCTGGGGGCTCAGTCATTAAGCATCTGCCCTCGGCTTGGGTCGTGATCCCAGGGTCCTAGAATTGAACCCCGCATCGGACTCCGAAGGAAGCCTGCTTCTCCCTCTCCCACTTGCCCTGCTTGTGTTTCCTCTCTCACTGTGTCTCTCTCTGTCAAATAAATAAGTAATATCTTTAATAAATAAATAAATAGTAGTGGGGACAGTGTATATGCACATGCAAGAGAAAAAAATTAGATTCTTGCCTTACACCGTGTACAGGATTAACTCAAAATCTATCAAAGACCTAAATATAAGAAGAAAACCTGGAAAAGTCTCATGACATTGGATTTGATGATAATTTCTTGCACGTGATGTTAAAAGTCCAGGCAAGAAAAGAAACACAAGTTAGATTATATCAGAATTTAAAACTGGTGCATTGGGGCACCTGGGTGGCTCAGCCAGTTAAGCTTCTGCCTTCAGCCCAGGTCATGATCTTAGGATTCTAGGATTGAGCCCCGCATCTGGCTTCCTGTTCAGCGGGTAGCCTGCTTCTCCCTCTCTCTCTGCTGCTGCTCCCCCTGCTTGTGCTGTCTCTCTCTTTCTCAAATAAATAAATAAAAACTCTTCAAAAAAAAAAAAAAAAAAACTGGTGCATCAAAGGTCCACAGCCAGCAACAGAGTGAAAAGGCAGTCCACAGATTGGGAGGAAATAATTTGCATATATCTGACAAGGAGTTGTTATTCAGATTATATGAAGAACTCCAGTAACTAAACAGCAATAAAACCAAAAAACCAACCTGATTTTTAAAATGGGCAAAGAACTTTAATAAACATTTTTCTGCAGAGAAGGTACAGAGATGGCCGGTAAACACATGAAAATATGCTCAGCATCACTAATCATTAGGGAAGTGCAAATCAGAACCACCAACTCAGAGTTCTTAAGATGGCTATGATAAAAAACACAAAATATAGTAAGTGTTGGTGAGGCTGTGGAGACCTTGGAATCCCCATGCAGCTGTTGGTTGGAGTGTGAAATGGTGCTGCTGCTGGAAAAACAGTTTGGTGGTTCTTCAGAAATTAAAAGTAGAATTCCCATATGACCCAGCCATACCACTGCTGGATATTTACCCCAAAAGAATCCAAATCAGGGTCTTGAAGAGGTATTTGCACACCCATGTTCAGCCGCATTGTTCTAATAGCTAAGAAGTAGAAGCAGCCCAAATGTCCATTGATGGATAAGTGATAAACAAAATGTGGTGTTTACAGATCACTGAATATTATTCGCCCTTAACAAAGAAGAAATTCTGATACATCTGCAACATGAACAAACTTTGAAGACATTGTGCTCAGTGAGATAAGCCAGACACAAAAGGAGGGATACTGCCTGATTCCAAATTCTACAGTATGCAGAGCAGTTAAACTCATAGACAGAAAATGGAATGGTGGTTGCCAGGGGCTGGGAGGAGTGGGGTGGGCAATGGGGAGTTCCTGTTTAAAGGGCATAGAGTTTCAGTTTTGCAAGATGAAAGGATGGAGATGGCCAGTGGTGACTGATGCATAGCACGGTGCATGTATTTCATACCACTGAACTGTACACTTTAAAATGGGTAAGCTGTTAAATTTTAAAAAGACACAAACCAACACAGATTAGTATTTTTGATAAAATTTAAAAGCAGGAAGGATGAAACTAGGAAACGAAGGAAACATGGTAGAGGAAAAAGTGACGTGAAGGAGGGGTAGATGGAATGAAATTTTATGTTTTAGGTCTTTGGTTCTGAATATAAAGGTCAGAATGTATAGAAGAATTAAGTGTAAAATCTGCTCAACACGAAGTTGAAATACTATTTTGCATAATAAGATAAACATCAAAATACCAAAAACAAACTATATTTTACTTATATTTATTTCATGATTCTCTTCTGGATTCCCAAGATATCATCTATTCTCTTTTACTCTGCGTAATGTGAAACTGGTCAAAATAGTTCATGATAAAAGATTAATGCATTTGTTATCTTAAAGATGGTGGCATAAATTCACATTGAAGACAATTCACTTGGAATAAAAATGTCAGAGCCTTCCTGAAGTGAAGAAAAATTACTCAAGAATTCAGGCTTCCTAAAGACGGAAAAATGAGCACTGTACGTGCACTTAAATTTTTTTTTGCCTGATACTTACGTTAACTACAAATAAGCAGAAATAATAAAGAACAGTTTATATGATCCTTGGTAGTGATTTAGATATCCTTTGTTACAGTAAGCCACTGATTGAAATTTTTCTAAAGATCCTGTAAACTACTTCTTAAGAATAACCAGAACTAAAAAAAAAAAAAAAAAAAGAATAACCAGAAATAATGAATTTTGGCATAGCAATGTAACTTTTGTTAATAGTTGAAAAGAAAAATCTAAATGTTCAAATGTAACATTTAGCATGGTCAAGGAAGATGAAAGTTGTTTTCATTTAAAAAAAAACTTTTCAGTTCATTTTCCTAAATGAGATTTTTATTATTATTTTTTTTGCTTCTTATGGAAAGGTCAAAACTTTCCTTTTGATAGCCATAAAATTTTGCTGCATTTTTGAATTATAATCAGAATCTTTTCATTCTTCCAGTTGAAGTTATATATTGATAAAATTTATATTAAAAGTTAAATGGCAGAGATCCACTCTGAAACAGCAGTTTTGTGCAGCAAAGCAACTGTAACTGGTGAAAATTAGAAAAATCTGTATTGTAGGTAACACATTGTGGTATGTAGAAAATCCTAAGAAATCCATTAAGGAATTATTACAGATAATAAACAAGTTTAGGAAGGGTCCGGGATACAAAATAAATACATAAAATCAGTTGCCTTTCTACTTACTTGCACTTGAACAATCCAAAAATAAAATTTTGAAAACAGTTCCATTAACAAGAGTATCAAAAGAATGAAGAACAAGAGAAGTACGCATTTATACTGTGAAAACCACAAACTATTGAAAAAGAAGTGAATGGAAATCTAAATATGAACAGAAAGCATCTCATATTCCAGAATTGAAAGACTTAATTTTGTTAAGATGTCAGTATTTCCTAAATTGGTCTATACATGTAGTGCTGTTCCTTCCAGAATTCAAACCTGTTTTTCCAGAAATTGCCATGCTGACACTGAAATTTATATGGAAACTTACGGGACCCTGATAGTAAAAGCAATCTTTAAGAAAAGAACTCCATTTCCCTCTTCAAAACCTACCACAGAATTGTCTCATAAAGACAGTCTAGTACTTGTGTAGAGATACAGAAGTGAGAATCCAGAACTAAATCCCTGCGTGTGTGTTCAAGTGATTCTTGACAAAACTACTAGAGTAATTCAGCGAAGGAAAGAACAATCTTGTCAGCAAATGGTGTTGGAACAAGTGGGTATCTAGATGTAAAAGAATAAAGTTGATCCCTGTCTCATATTGAGTTAATACACTAAAATTAACCGAAAGGGGATAAAAGATCTAAATGTAAGAGATAAAACAATAAAACTCTTAGAAGAAACACAAGGATACATATTCATGACCTTGCACGTGGCAGTAGTTTCTTAGATAGGACAAAAGCACAAGCAACAAAAGAAAAAATAGATAACTTGGTCTTTGTCAGAATTAAAAACTGTGCTTCAGAGGTTACTAACAAGAAATTGAAAAGACAGACCAGAGAATGAGAAAACATATTTGCAAATCATATATTCAGTAAAACACTTGTATATAGAATATGTAAAACTGGGGTGCCTGGGTGGCTCAGTTGTTTAAGCGTCTGATCCTTGATTTTGGCTCCGGTCATGATCTCAGGGTCATGAGATCAAACCCCATGTTAGGATCCATGCTAGTTGCAGAGCCTGCTTAAGATTTTCTGTCTTGGGGCGCTTGGGTGGCTCAGTGGGTTAAAGCCTCTGCCTTCCGCTCAGGTCATGATCTCAAGGTCCTGGGATTGAGCCCCGCATCGGGCTCTCTGCTCAGCAGGGAGCATGCTTCCTCCTCTCTCTCTGCTTGCCTCTCTGCCTACTTGTGATCTCTCTCTGTCAAATAAATAAATAAAATCTTAAAAAAAAAAAGATTTTCTGTCTTCTTCTCCCTCTGCCTCCTTCTACTCTGCTCACACATACACTCTCTGCCTCTCTTTCTCTAAAAAACAAAACATAAAGAAAACTTAAAACTTAATAATAATAAAAAAAACCCTCAGGACGCCTGGGTGGCTCAGTCGTTAAGCATCTGCCTTTGGCTCAGGTCATGATCCCATGGTCCTGGGATCGAGCCCTGGATCGGGTTCCCTGCTTGGCAGGAAGCCTGCTTTTCCCTCTCCCACTCCCCCTGCTTGTGTTCCCTCTCTCGCTGTGTCTTTCTCTGTCAAATGAATAAATAAAATCTTAAAAAAATAATAATAATTTAAAAAAATTTAAAAACCCCACTATAAAAATGGCATTTTTTATCTGAATAGGCATTTCTCAAAAGCATATCTGTAGTTGTCAGTAAGCAAACACAAAGATGCTCAACATTGTTACTCATCAGGGAAATGCAGATCCAAACTACGCGGAGAGAGCGCCTCACACCACTAGGATGGTTGTAGTCAAGGAGATAATAACAAGGGAATTAGGAGATGCACAGAAATTGGAGCCCTGGCACACTGGTGGTAGAAATGTAAAATGGTGCTGAGCCTTTGGAAGACAGCTTGGCCTTTCCTTAAAAGTTTAAACATCTGGGTTATCCAGGTCCTTGACACAGTTTGGGGTTTTTTGTTTGTTTGTTTAATGAGTTTTATTTCTTTTATTTGACACGGAGAGAGAGACAGCGAGAGAAGGTACAAGCAGGGGGAGTGGCAGAGGGAGAAGCAGGTTTCCTGGGAGCAGGGAGCCTGTGGGGCTTGATCTCAGGACCCTGGGATCATGACCTGAGCCAAAGGCAGACGCTTAATGACTGGGCCACCCAGGCACCCCAGTTTTTGGGGGGATTTTTTGAGAGTGAAAGAGAGCACGGGGTGGAAGTGGGAAGTGGCAGAGGGAGAAGGAGAGAGAGAATCTTAAGCAGGCTCCGCTCCTAGCACAGAGCCCGTGGGGGGCTGAGAGGCTCTGTCTCACAACTGTGAGATCATGACCTGAGTCAAAATCTAGAGTTGGATGCTTAACTGATTGAGACACAAGGGCACCCTTGACTCAGTTCTTTCGTAAGTATTTAATCATGAATATTTAAACAAGTATTTTTAGACTTAATTATATCCTTGTTACTATGGTGGATATGTTTTACCTCCTAAATATTTCAAATAATAAATTTTCCAATAATAGTTGCTGAGCCCTGAGCAACTCGAAGGGGAATTAAATGGGAATATATATCCCTTTACCCTTTCTACAAAATAATTTGATAACATCCATCAAAGGCCTTTAAAAATGTTCATATTCTGTGGTCTACTGATTCCACATCTAGAAATGTCTCCCAAGGAAGCAATGAAAAATTGCTAATGTGAACATGATACTATGTCGGAAAAAAGGTGACTTAAAGGGAGCTTGCTTTGGAGACATCCATGTCGGCAATCTCTAGTTGCTATGATAAAGGGAGACTTGGAAGTAATTAAAATGCTGTGATAAATGCTGGAACAGAGGTTCCTTCAACCAGTTAAATCTGAGAGAAAGATTTAAAAAAAAAAGACAAAAAACCACTCAACCGGCTGGGGGAAAGGAAGGACCTAGGCAAAGGTGAAGGAGTTCTCCTTGGCAGAGATGACGAATGAGTAATAGCTTAGAATGTGATTAATACGGAAGTCACGACTTGCCTTGGAAATGGTGCTATAAATAGGCAAGGCAAAGCCCAGGTCCGTGGTAGCAAGCTAAGTTTACTGAAAAAAATCAGAGACATCTGCTAGAGATAACTTTGGTTCTTATTATGGGAGTGTGTGCTTCCTTAATTTTTTGTTTGTTTTTCACAAACGGAGTGAAAACGGGGTTCCTCGGTCTTGTTCTAGTTGCGGTGTTGGTTTTGATACCGAGTTTAGCCTCTTTGGAGGTATTTTTGTGGCCTGCAGTGAAGTGGCCTGTCCCGGGCGCGGTGGTAAGCGCCGTATGCACCTCCTCTCTAAAGGGGGCAGCAGGAAAACTGAAGGCGGGTGTTAAACCAGCCTGGCATGGAGAGGGAGGCTCTATCACAGAACCCATGAGCGTAGAATCTAAGAGAAAACCAAGGTCGGTGTGGTCCAAAGCCCACGCACTAGTACCTCTTAGTAACTCATCTTACAGAGTCGTTTTGCTAGACAAAATTCTGGGAAATAGTAGCACTGCCATGGAAAATTACAAGGAATAATGCACTTATTTCTATCCAGACTAATTCTGTCACAGGATACAAGGGTTTTCTTTGTGATATGTTGAAAGTTAAGGCTACGGTCATACTGTTTAAGGAAGGTAGGACGGGAACACAAATAAAGAACAAAAATGTGCACAATATTATATGTACACGTACCCTGTGGTGAAAAGTACACAGTCAGGAATACTTGGTTAGGAGAAGCTGTTAGGAAGCATTTTTAGTAGCTTATTACCTCTTGTAGATGTAAACGTGTTTTTTGAATTGGCATGAAAATTCAAAATGTTGAATTTTAGCAGTGATTTTAGTTTTATCCAAGTTAGTAATAATATTCAAGAGTAATACAGGATTTGAGATAAATAAGATTTTGCATCTGAGTTTTCATTTTGGTTTCTTAATATTTGGTTTGGTTGATGTATAATTGTCTCATCTTTAGATGCCTGTGGTGGAGGGAGGGAAATGTTTTGTAGGATTCATATCATTGAAATTACCACCCTATAGTGTTCTTTCCAAACAGAGAAAATGGTGATGAACATAAGAATAAAAAATAATAATTACATATGGATGTATAATAAGAAATAATTACATACGCATTGCCTGAGGATTTCTTACTCTAATATAGCTTACCCTTTTCCGTTTGTTCTGCCACCACGTATTTTATTCTAGACTTCTTGACTAAGAAAACATCGCACCAGGGGTGCCTGAGGGGCGTAGTCAGCTAAGTGTCTGCCTTTGGCTCAGGTCATGATCCTGGAGTCCTGGGATCGAGCACGGTGTCAGACTCCCTTGCTCACCGGGGAGTCTTCCTTCTCTCTCTCTCTCTTTCTCTCTCTCTGTCAATTGAATAAATAGAATCTTACAAAAAAAGAAAGAAAGAAAAGATCCCACTAGTTTTTTTTTAAGGCTTTATTTTTAGGGGTGCCTGGGTGGCTCAATGGGTTAAGCCTCTGTCTTCGACTCAGGTCATGATCTCAGGGTTCTGGGATCGAGCCCCACATCGGGCTCTCTGCTCAGCGGGGAACCTGTTTCCCCCTCTCTCTCTGCCTGCCTCTCTGCCTACTTGTGATCTCTGTCAAATAAATAAATAAAATCTTAAAAAAAATTTATTTTTAAGTAATCTCTACACTTAACGTGGAGGCTCAGACTTAATAACTCGACCCTAAAACCCCAAGATCAAGAGTCACATGCTCTAAGGACTGAGCCAGCCTGGCGCCACCCACCCCCCAACATCAGAGATATTTAGAGGGTACTTTTGCAAATGTGGTTTTAAGTACATCTAGTAAAGTATTTTTATGGAATATTTTCATAAAAATTAAGATTTAAATGAAGTTAGCATTCATCAAATAATTTTGTGCACAAAATCATATTTTCTTTATGTTTTCAATATGTATTTATACTTGCATTTTATATCGTAGTCTCTGTTCCTTTTATCCCATTTTTAGAGTAGAAAGTAATGCCAAATCATGTAGTCACTGGAATTTCTATAGGGACATGGTAAGATCATGGTTCTTTTAAAGAAATAATTTCCAAATACTCTTCCTAGAATAAAATACAATATTATTCTTTCTTTCCTTTTGCCTGTATCCGTGGTCAATTTTATTTTATTTTATTTTTAAAGATTTTATTTATTTATTTGACACACACAGAGAGAAATCACAAGTAGGCAGAGAGGCAGACAGAGAGAGAGGGGGAAGCAGGCTCTCTGCCGAGCAGAGAGCGTGATGCGGGACTCCATCGCAGGACCCTGAGATCATGACCTGAGCCGAACGAAGGCAGAGGCTTAACCCACTGAGCCACCCAGGTGCCCTCCGTGGTCAATTTTTAGAGTAGACTCTTAATTTGAACATGAAAAAGACATCAGCATACAAGGTCCCTTCACTTTTACATATGTGCCTACTGTAGGCTTTGTATTAAAAAATTATATATGGCTAAAGTGCACGGTAGACAGAAAACATTTTGGAAGTAGAATTTAAAAACGAATACCATAATACTCTTAGGTGCTTATAATAAAGGACTTTAATCCTAGTTAGAAAATTGATACACAGTACATGGTAAATGACAAAAATTGAGGTAAATTTTTGAAGTCATGCAATATTTTATATTTAAGACTTAAAAATTGGGCACCTAGGTGACTCAGTTAAGCATCTGCCTTCAGCTGAGGTCATGATCCTGGGGTCCTGGGATGGAGCCCCATGTTGGGCTCACTGCTTAGTGGGGAGTCTGCTTCTCTCTCTTCCCCTGCTCATGCTTTCTCTCTCAAATATGTAAATGAAATCTTAAAAAAAAAAAAACTTTTTCTAAAAACAACTCAGTGTTATGATCATGTAAACTACATTTATTATTAGGTAATTTTTTCACTCAGACTCCCCCTCCCCCTAATTTTAAAAAGTATGCTAGACAAAGTAGCAAAAATATTATCCTATTGGAGAAAAATACTCTCTTAATTTTTTTTTCAGAAAACATAATATTGTGTGAACATGAAATTCTTTCACTTTGGCAAAAACATTTGTTTTCTTGATAAAGTTATTTTTCCATTTGAGAAAAAAGTGGGAAATAACTTTACGGTTAAAAAATGTTAAATATTTCCAAAAATGTAAAACCACCACAAGTAAAGCCAATAGAGAAGCCAACCAACCAGAGGAGAAATTTGTCACTCCTTTGGTGACAGAAGGGAAATGTTCTAAATATATAAAGAACTCGTTTAGATCAATATAAAAATGACCAACCTTCTAAGTGAAAAATGCTCACGTGGCTTATAGCAAAGGAAATATATAAATGGCTCCTACGTATATGAGAAAATGGGTCAATATACACAGAGAAGTTCAAGTTAAAATTATGACAGAACCATTTTCCACGTGCATCTTGGCAAAGATGAAAAGCTTGATAATTCTCTAATGGCATAAGGTTATAGAGAAATAGCCCCACGTATGTTTATTGGTGGGTGTACAAATGGATACAGCCTCCAGGAAGAGCGGTATGACAAAATGAATTTATACTACAGGATGTGTTCCCAGCTCGCACAGGTATTAGTATGTTCGTGGCAGCGTGGTTTGTAGGTCAAGGACTGGAGACAACTGGAATGCCCATCAAAGTGGAATAACCGAATAAAGCCCTATCATGAACTACTGCATGGCCATTTAAAGGGTTCTGAACTTTCTCTGTATACTGATCTATCAAGTGACAAAAGCCTTGTGTTTTCATTGTGTAAAAAAGAACGTATGTGTTTGTTGTGCGTATGGAATATTTTTGGAAGGAGCCCCAAAACACCGATTAACCGTGGTTGTCTTTGAATTGGGGAGCCGGATGGCTGACCCCATGACGGAAGTGAGATACATGCCTTATACTAGATGGCCCTTTAGTACTTTTTGAAGTTTGAGCCTATTTTGTGTTACCTGTGTCCCTCTCCCCGCCTCCCCCCAAAAAGATGCACAAAATTGTGCAGTGGAAGGGTCAGGAAGATACGCGACTCTTGAAATAGTGGAATTTTAATAACCTGTCAGGAACCTCTTGGTATGCCTGTGGCATCCAGGGAAACGGTCACATGGGCCACTGGCTCGTTGAATGACGAGCTCTGGGGCTGCCACCTAAGTCCACGAAGTACAGTTACCGAAGCGCCTTCAGCCAGCCCTCGCAGCTTGAAGGTAGTTGCTGGAGGTCACACAGGCTAGGTGAAGAGATTGAACTAGTAAGCATTAAGAGCCTGGAAGAAGCGAAGGAAGAACGGTAACGTGGGTGAGAGAGAGGAAACTGAGTCAGAGAGATCTGGACGGCCCCTCCAACAGCTTTCTGTCTTTTCCTTCCTCATGCGTGTCCGCTGTGCAGGGACTTTACTATCTAGAAGAGTCAGAGAGAGGTATGTCTTGCTGATAGCAAAAGGAGTGAAAACTCACCGCAGACGTTTTGCTCAGGGGCCCCAGAATTCATAGGAATCTGGTCGGTCCTGACATGTCAGTGGCGGAATGGGATTATTCTCTGCTCCTCTTGGTTTAAGGAAGGAGGCCCTCAGGTAACTCGCTTTGCAGTGTGACTTCCTTACCTCAAGCTAAAGAATATTCTTTCCAAAGCCAACTCCAAAGGGGAAAAAAAACAACAAAAAAGAGACCAACTCCTTCAAATCAGCTTGACGTCTGATAGGAGGGGGTCAGGTAAATGAGCTCGTAGAGAAATCAGGTCTGAAGAGTGACCTTGCACAGCTTGACCTGTTTACTTGCCAGGCGCACCCTTGCTCAGTGGATACGGCTCCGTACTTCTGAACCACAGGACTGAATTTTCATAAAAAGGGGAGGCTCCTGCCCATGTAATCTGGAAAATTGCTTGTCTAATTGGGAGCACAGTTGCACCTGGACCCTCTTGAGTGACTGTCATGTTGTGCTCGAGAGTCGAGGCACTTGTCACGTGACTGAAATCCAGTTGCTTTGGAAATGGAAAACATCGGGCGGCGTTGGCTCTTACCATGTTAGAGTTGGCCGATACTGTCACTAAGACTTTCGGTGATTTTTCGTATTATTCCCTGGTTTCAGCCACTTTCCGAAGCATCTTATTTAGAGTAAAACTGGAGTTTTACTTCAGACACCAGGCATCCAGGCTGTGTCAGTTCCGCTTTATAAACTTGTAATTCTCTGTAGTCTCGTAGCCTGTGAAGGGCACTACTGGCATTCCTACCACAACAGCTTCCTAGAAGTTCTTTTATTCACTTTGTGTTCCCGGCCCCTCCCACTTACTTATCCATGGACGGGGAAGCACACGGGGAAGCTCACGGGGAAGCTCACGGGGAAGCACACGGGGAAGCTCACGGGGAAGCTCACGGGGAAGCACACGGGGAAGCTCACGGGGAAGCACACGGGGAAGCACACGGGGAAGCTCACGGGGAAGCACACCGTTAAGCGAGCCTTTGCTGAGTGCCCAGCCGTGAGATGCGTGTTGATCTGCTTAGGGTCCGTATACGTTCATCCTCCCCTTGAAACTTAGTTTAACAGCTGCTCGTTGAGCTCCTCCTCTACAACGTAGGTCCTGGAGAACCAACGGGAATCAAGACAGGTGATGTTTCACTCCTCATGGAGGCTGTCTGTCTCTCGAGGGCGGCAAGGACAAAGGGGGGTCAGGCGAGTAGAGCAGGGGAGCTGACTGGGATTTCGGACATGCTGTTGGCAGTGTTTGAGGTAGACCAGTGCACGTGTTTACTAAGCCTTTGTATTAAGATTCTTGTGTTTTGAGCAAGTATTTTATGAAGGTGGAAAGGTCAGTGATGCCAGTGAATATTACGAAGTCACCAAAAAAGAAGAAAACTGAGGTGCGCCTGTTGGATTTAGCAGAAATAATTGATCATGAGCAGAGCAGTGCCTAAAGCAGGGCGCGGGGAGGAGAGGGCCGGCAAGCTAATGATGGGCAAAGCGGACACACACGCTTCCCGGAGGGCCTTTTAAACCAGGAGTTTTGATTTTACTCGGAGGTGGTTCATTATCTCACCATCTCTTGTGAGAGCGTTTTATAAAGTCTGTTCTGGAAGAGGCCCTTGATCAAGAGTTTTTGGAAGCCTAAATTGTGTTCAAATTGATGTTTTATGAATTAATAGACTGTGTACTTTGATCACCATTAGGAATGAATAAATTTATCATACTTTTGGTCAACTCATTTTATATCAATTTCTTTTACTCACTGATTCTGGCATGAGAAGATTTTTTTTTTTTTTTTTTGGTTATTGTTTTGTTTTGTCTTCATTCTTGTTTTTACATGGAGAAGCAGGAACGAGTTTTAGGTCCCTTAATAGTTACTTGCTATCATATCACAGTGTTTATTTTCTTCGTTACACTTATTGTAAACTTTAATTCTCTTTATTTCTTTGCCCACTTGTGTAACTGCAGTCTCTTTATACTAAAATCTAAGCTTTATAAAAAATGAGGGCCAGGCCATGTTTACCACTTGTACTTCTCAGGAAATGTTGAGTGGGGGCGGGGTGAGGGAGGAGGGAAGGAAGGAAGGAAGGAAAAGAGGGTAGAGAGTTGAAAAATCACTCCCTGATGGTAAGCATGAGGCTTCAGCTGATAAATTAGGATATTACATCTGTTACATGCAGGGTGATCTGCACTGGTACTTGCCTTTTGTATGCTCTCAAACAATTAGTTACATAACAGGATATCAAATTCAGCCATTGTGTTTGCCAGTTTAATTCGTTATGATTAAAGAAAAGACTGATTTTATTTCTTACAAATTCAGCACCTAGGAAATGTAATTCCAGGTATCAAGTTTAAGCTTACTTCACTTCAAAACTGAAAGTCATTCAGACTGGGTTTATGTATGTAGTATAATTAAAACTATAAAATCACTGTAAGAATCATTAAAAGGGAGACAGTTCTTTTTATTCATTAATGGAATATTCTGAGGTTTAAAATTTAAGAGATTTTTATTTGCCATCAGATACATTGTTCTAATTACTAGATCAAATGCAGTGTTTTCTGGCCTTTCTTGTGATAACATGGCAAGCACATTGTCCTTCCTATATTGGTCTGCAAAAAAGCACCTCCAGAATGGGAGGGCCTACAAGTGATTGCCTTTATATAACGAAGTGTAAGGAAGGGTTAGAGTATCAGCTCGTTGTAGGGTAAACCAAACAGCCAACCAACCCACCCCTGGGCACCTGGGTGGCACAGTCGATTGAGGGACAGACTCCTGGTTTCTGCTCAGGTCCTGATCTCAGGGTTCTGAGACTGAGCCCTGCTTAGGGCTCCCTGCACAGTGCGGAATCTGCTTAAGGCTCTCTCTGCCCTTCCTGCCCCCGCCTCCCCGTGTTTGTGCATGCTCTCTTTCTCTCAAATAAATAAAAATTTAAAAACAAAAGTAGTTTAAGAAAACCCCACAAAATCCCCGTCATTGTCACAGTTTGGCTATGCCATCTTTTGGGAGGTTCAGTCTTGGTTCCGGCTTAGGTTGGCCGCCTGGTTTGACGACGCTCAGCTGGGCTTGGGTCTAGCCTGCCGGCCAGCCTCACCTTTTTCATAAAATGGGACAGGGGAACGGGAGGGTGAGTCATACCATACAAACACATTGAGAGTCTGATCTCAGCCGTGCACAAAGTGTATCTGCCCAGAGCAAAAGACATGGCCAAGCCCATCATGAGTGTGGAGCAGTTTAGGCCTGCCACAGATGGGAGAACGAGCTCAGTGGTATCCAGCCTACCGCCGAGAGTGAGCTGGTGAAGAATATGGTGTCCCGGGGCCCGCCTGGGTGGCTCAGTCATTAAGCGTCTGCCTTTGGCTCAGGTCCTGATCGCCTGAGATCAAGCCCCACATTGGGCTCCCTGCTCAGCGGGAAGCCTGCTTCTCCCTCTCCCTCTGCTTGTGCTCCCTCCGTTGTCCTGTGCCTTTCTCCGTCAAATAAATAAGTAAAATCTTAAAAAAAAATATGGCTTCCCTGCACTCTGGAACTTAACACAGTGAAGAATTTTGGCTTTGAACTTTATTTTTTAAATCCATTTTATTTTTCTTGTGATTATTGTACTCACCTATACAATTAATAGGCTGAAAAATCTTTTCTTTAAATGTTATTAGCAGGGCGCCTGGGTGGCTCAGTCTGTTAAGTGTCTGCCTTAGGCTCAGGTCATGATCCCAAGGTCCTGAGATCGAGCCCCGCGTTGGGTTTCCTGCTCAGAGGGAGCCTGCTTCTCCCTGTCTCTCTGCTGCTCCCCCTGCTTATGCTTTCTCTCTCTCTCAAATAAAATCTTTTAAAAAATGTTATTAGCAATAAAAGTGAATTTTTGTTTCATATACTAAGTTTTAACTGCCAAGATTCAGTCTGCTTTTTGGGCTAGGAATGATGGATGTTTTCTGAAAGATCATTTCCTAAAGGACCATTTTACTGTCACTGACATTAGTTACAGACTCAGATGAATCTTAATATACCATTAGGTGATTTTTGGTTTTGCTCACATAGGACTTTGCTGGAAAGGAAAAAAGAAACACACACACCACTGATGTAACCTCACTCAGAATATGCTTTGTGTAGCCTTTTGGGTCCTGTAATAACAACCACCCTGAAATTGCAGGGACTTGGGTTTGTTTCTTACACACACTGGATGTCCCTTGTGTGTCTGCTGGGGTGCTTCCTCGTTGTGAGGCCCAGGATGCCGTGTTGTTAGTTGCCCCAACAAAGGGAAGAAAGACGGCTGTCATGCCCTAGCCCTTAGAGTTTCGCTTGCTTCCTTTTTTTCATTCCGCTGGCAAAAGCAGATCACGTGACTGTTCCCTCTGCTTTAGGTGACGAGAGATGTAGTCCTATTGTGTGCCCACATGAAGGAGAACAGGCCTCACTACCGCCTCACAAGATACCGGCGGGGGAGGAAAAGCATTATTTTTGTTAGAAAGTTGTTTTTGAAGAAATAAAACATTTTTATGAGTCAGTCAGGTGCAGGATAAATATCCACTGCATATTTTGGTTGGAAGTTTTGAAAATCTTTGCACTGAAAAGTATGTATATCTTTGAATTTTAGATTTCATTAAATTTTCAGTGAAGTTAGCAAAGTTTGCAACTTAAGAGGTTAACTGTTGCTTTGCCAATGTGAAGTACCTTTTTACAGAATGTTATCTAATTGTTAGGACAAATAAAAAGTATTTAGATTTATAAAATTATGAAAAATTTTTTTAGGATACAAGAAGTTTGATTAATCTATTCTAATAATACTTCAGATTTCCTCAGGGCCTCAGGAAAAGCAAAGTAATAGGAAGTTTTTTTTGTTTTTAAGCAACAAAAGCAATTTAAAAGGGATTTGCCCTTTACCAAGAAGAACATGACTTCAGTCTCTTAAAAAGCGAAACTAGGGAACATTCAAGCTGATTAATTTCATCTATGTGACTAGAAAAAGATAACCAAATTAATGTTATATTTGGACATAGGTAAAAATCAACAGCTTGAATGATACCAAGAGATGTCTCGACAGTGGAAACTGCAGAGCCCCGGATGTGGCTTCACGTGAGGGAGCTGAAGCTCCGTGGAATGGCGTGTCACTGCGACGGGAGGGCAGCTGGCCCGCTCAGATAGACATTCCGTGGAGTGACATTCCCAACTTCCAGCAGCTTTTTTTTTTTTTTTAAGATTTTATTTATGTATTTGACAGACAGAGATCACAAGTAGGCAGAGAGGCAGGCAGAGAGAGGGGGGGAAGCAGGCTTCCTGCCGAGCAGAGAGCCCGATGCGGGGCTCGATCCCAGGACCCTGAGACCGTGACCCGAGCAGAAGGCAGAGGCTTTAACCCACTGAGCCACCCAGGCGCCCCTCCAACAGCTTTTATAACTTGTTTACACATTTTATAGATCTTATTAATTTAGTTCTAAATGATTAGTAACATGGAATACATTTAAAGCTGTGCAGCATGCATGTTAGTTTTGTTTGGAATTTAGGAAGGTATTTTAGATTTGATATTCATTCAGCTACCCCAATTTTTTAAAAAAGATTTTATTTATTTATTTGACAGAGAGAGATCACAAGTAGGCAGAGGCAGGCAGAGAGAGGGGAAGCAGGGTCCCTGCTGAGCAGAGAGCCCTATGCAGGGCTTGATCCCAGGACTCAAGAGATCATGACCTGAGCTGAAGGCAGAGGCTTAACCCACTGAGCCACCCAGGTGCCCCCCAATTTTTTATACTTAATGTTTCCAGCACTGTAATTGGGACCCATGTGAATTAAATGTCTACTTTCTCCTGTAACTGACGTTTTTCTCAAGTTCTCATTCACATTCCATTTAACATACAGTGGAATATTAGCTTCAGGTGTAGAAGTTAGTGATCGAACACCTCATACAACTTGCAGTGCTTGCATCCCCTCACGTCCCCTCTGGTGACCCTCAGTGTGTTCTCTCTAGTTAAGAGTTTGTATAAGTGACGTTTTTTAATGCTAAGATCAGCTTCATTTGTGGGTAATACCTATTACTGAATACGGATTCTTGAGTATATGATTCCAGGCAGTATTTTAAATTAGATAATAATGTCAGTATTTAGAAAAAGTATTTTTTTTCTTTAATCGTTTTTCTCTTTCAGTAATACATCAGTGTGTATTTATTTCCAGAAATTATTCTCTGCTATGTAATGTCCTTTGAATTGAAATCTTTTCTTTGGACTTAATTTGCTAAACTGTCACAGTATGCCCCAAATTTTCTTGGGGCGAAAAAGGTAGCACAGAAGTGGGGCATTTGTATGTTTCTGTTTAGAGGCTTGCAATAAACAAACATGCTTATTCTTAGTCTCTGTGAACTGAGATGCGGTGATCAAGGCATGGCGTTAGCTAATTTCCTTCAGGCTGGCGTAGAGGGTCACACTGCTCTGCCTGTTGGGTCCACTGTGCAGTGACTGCCTTTCCCCGTAGCCTTGTGCACAAAACTATTCCTTCCCTTCTGCTTACCTTCACTGCCTAACTTTAAATAATTCTGGGCTGGGTATGTAATCTTTTTGTTTTAATTACTCTTTTTGAGATACAATTGGCAATAGTTTCTGGCATTTAACATAACGATTCAGTTTTTGTATGTACTAATGTATATGCAGCAAGCCCAGTTAACATCCGTCCCCATGCATAGGTACATTTTTCTTTCTTGTGAAACTTGAAACATATGATATGGTATTAACTGTAGTCACTATGCTGTATATTATATCCGCATGGCGTATTTATTTTATAACTGGAAGTTTTTACAAACTTCTGACCCCCTTCTCCCATGTTACCTACCCCTGGCAAGCACCAGTCCATTCTTTGTATCTCTGACATTGTGTATGTGGTATTTCATCTTGTCTCACTTTGTTTTTTAAGATTCCACATTTAATGAGATCCTGTGATATTTGCCTTTCTCTGATTTATTTCACTTAGCGTAATGCATCAAGGTTCATCTGTGTCATCGCACATTGCAAGATTACTTCTTTTTTATGGCTGAATAATATTCCTCTGTGTGTGTGTGTGTGCGCGCGTGCGTGCACACGTGCGTGCACACATACACATGTAAGCATATGTGCATGGTACCCATTTTCTTTATCCATTCACCCATTGATGGACACTTAGGTTATTCCCTTATCTTAATTATTGTGAATAATGCTATAATGAACATGGAAGAACAGATACCTTTTTGAGTTAGTATTTTCATTTTCTTCAGATAAATACCCAGAAGTGGTGTTGTTGGATCATACGGTAATTTTTTAATTTTTTGAGGAACGCCCATACTGTTTTCTAGAAGTTACAAGTATTTGACTCCCCTAGACCAGCTCCATAGACCAGACCGAGTGCCTCACCCAAGTTATTAGGTGAGCAAAGCCAGAAGCCTCGGGTCCCCTAATGGCTGGTCCTTCTCTTTTTATTGGGTTTTCTATAGTGAGAAAAATTCAAGTTTAGTAACTGTGAGGATGGTGTTAATTCTAACAAAAAGTTGAAGGATTGAATTTCTTCTATTTAGAGAGCTTGTTGCCTATCCTCACATCTAATAGTGTTCCTTAAGAAAAAGACGTGATTGCTTAATAGGATTATAAGAGTCCACTATAACCAAGTGCAGAAAGTTAAAAAGTCTTGGTAGGATAGACACTTAAGGCTACTTTATTATGTTGGGATAAGATTCCTGATCTGAATATAACTTTCTTTTACCACTGTATAGTCCAAATAATGGCTGTTAAATGGAATATTTTTGTCAAATCAACAAGTTTTTAAACTTTTGAGCTCTTTCTGCTGGCTTTTATTAAACTACTCAAGAGTCTTAACATCAGAATCCCGTGTCCTCCCCCCCTCCCACCCCAGGAGAAAAGTTAACTGTGCAGCCATGGCTAATTTTTTTTATCAACTTTTTAACTACTTCCAGCCAACAAATATGTGAAACACTTGAAATATTGATGTATCTTCTCTGGTTTTGAGGGCTCATGAAAGATGTACAAAAATAGAGTTGGGGGCCGGGAAGAAATTTCAGATAGAAGTAAAAACGGCCTTAACTCTGATTTTTCGGTAACGAAATCATGTAAACTCGTAACGCTACTCTTACAGAGCTTTGTAGTCCATAAAAATAACATTGTCGTAGAGTCTCCATGTGCGTCATTTGTGACTGAGGGTTTTGATGTTTTTGCAGAAGGCAGACTAGTGCCTGCCTTTGAAATGTGTGAGGCGGTTTTCGACGCGCTTCTCAGATGGATTTAATTAGCCCTTCCTGGGACTGGGTGTCCGCCGGTTGCAGCCGAATTCTCATTTCATTCACCCATAACTAGAAACACCTCGCTTCAAACGGGCTTCTTCAAAGAAAGGGGGCTTTCGGGTTCTATGTTTTACTGCTGTTTGATGTTGGTTTCCCTTTAACTGAGAAGACCTTCTGTTTATACAACTGTTATTATTAAGAAAACACAGCTTTCTTCACCGAGGCTCCTTTTGTATCAGTGCTGGGTGTTGGGGGAAGCCTGAGATCTGGGGAATAGCTCTGGCGCTGTCAGACTGTTTGAGCAGCTGCGTGTTTGCATATTTTGCTTATGGGAGGCGTGAACCAAAATGGTGGTGTGAACCTGTAGAGCCTGTCTTCAAGCCCGAAATGGGAATGACGGCATAAGGTGAGAACTAGTAACTGAACATGTTAGTAGGGCAGTTGTTTGAGAAGCTTACAACACGAGCCACCAGACCAGAGCAAATCAGCTAATAAGGGTTGCCATAATTCACGTAGTAATCGTGTTTTGATTTACTCTCCCTACAGTGCGTGGCTTAGGAGGAGCTTTCAATAAAGCCGCTGAGAGGATCAAAGCATATTCTCCATAGTAAAGTTATCTATTTAAAAAAGTGTATCCTACTGGTAATATTTGGGGCCTTCACAAAATTATCCCTAAATCTTCACATTTCATTGGAATAGTGACTTGGATTTACCCGGAAAATAATGCTTTTTCTTCTCTCTCTCTCTCTCTCTCTCTTTTTTTTTTCAGCTAGTGTGTCTAGGGTCTGGCATGCTTCCTCATCAAGGCAGCTTTTATCTTCTGTGCCCATGATTCTAATTACATTTCAGGGGTTTGTGATCCCTCCCAGAATCCTGGTCATGCATTGTATTTAGGATGAAGTGCTTCAGGGGCTTTCGGGTGGTTCACTCCTGGGCCCAGGTTTGCATTTCATCTCTACAGGTTTTTCTTGCTTTAGCATCCCGATTTGTTAAAAAAGAAAACAAAAAAACCTCTTTAACTTACTACTTTTTTTCTTTTTGTGGAAAGACAAAATTAATTTAGACTATTCATGCTTAAGATTGTCCCATAGCCACAGATCACACTGAAAAAATGCATAGCAATATATGCCACAAATTCTTTTGGTGTCTTGTTTCAGTATTTCTGCCTAGTTTCTTTGCCATAACTGTTCTTTCCCGTGTTATTCACCAGACCAGTTGGGAATTGATCTCTGTGTCTTTTATTACACGTTTGGTGACTTGTCACTATTTGGGAAGAAGTCCTAGTGTTAAAATTATGGACATGTGGATCAGGAATACTTCATTAAATTTAGTAAATGTAATAATTAAAATTATTATCTATATGATTTATTTAAGTGTTCTCTTAAGGGTTCTGCCTTTAGTACAGTGTTAAATGGTTTCACAGTCTGTATTTCCTGCAAATGTTCTAAAAATCTCTGTAAAAATATAAAATGTCAAATACAATTGGGCACAGAACACTGTGAATTTTCTTTTATATCAATTTGCAAGACAACTTGTTAGGGAATCCTATTTGTAACATTTGAAGTTAATAAGTAGCATGTTACAGTTACCACGTTTTCTCTAATGCAGACTGGGCCATCTTATAAAAACGAAGCATCAGGAAAAAAAAAAAAGAAAAACCAGTCACATTGGATATAGGGGAACATAGACAATCATTTTCTTCCTCCATGATTTTCAGTTATAGAAATTAACTCAGCATTTACTAACAGGTTTAGCTTGGGGCTAGGTAAATGGGTGGTAGGGGATTACTAATGTAATACCGAATGGAAAACAACCGTTTTCAAGGACAGATAAACCTCCTTACCAGTCACTTAGCAGTTACGAAAGCATGGAGGGGTTCCTGAGTCTCTTCCAGGCGCTGCTGTGATAGACCCTGGGACTCAGGAAAACCTAAAGCAGGAAGATGGATGGACTTCAGTTTCTGTACCAGTCCTGCCGTTGCTGGCTGTGCGATCAGTCCAAGTGACTTCCCTTTCCAAGCCTTCCTTTTCTAACATATGACAGGGTTAATGTTCTCCAGGGTCTTGAAGAAGTCAGATGAGAGAAGTGTACGTAATGTTCCGAGTACAGTGGCTGGCATGTAGTAAGCCCTAGAGAAACCATCTCCCCTTTCCCCCCCAATATAGACAACGTGCTGTTTAAGAGAATCGAGAGTAACTTTTATGTTGCAAGCAGTTCTTTTCCATTGTATGAGAAATTTGTGAAAAGCTGTAAAAATAAGACTAAAAATTGATGTACACACACACACATTGGCAAGACTTGTCAATATGGGTTAATATCCCAAGAGTCTCATATTCTTGGGTGGGATTGTCGTATTCATTTATTTTATGAAGCTCTTTTTGAGGCCAGAACAGAATACCTAGAGAGTAGTTACAGAGGTAATCCCTCACTACTTGGTGATTCGTCTTGGGGACATTTTGTCAAGTAAGACTCATAGGCCAGTGGCTGTGGTCCCCACCCTCCCTCAGGACCCTGTTGTGGCTCGGAAGGCCAAAAGTTCCTCCTCCCCCCACTACCACGCTTGCAGGGCTGAGGGGATCAGGCTCTTTGGGGGATCTGTACCTTCTCCCCATAGAGCCTTTGTCTTCTCCATGTACTCTACTAATGTCTGTTAAAACTCCAGGCATCATGGAAACACCATACCAGTTGTTAGAGTGACAATTTTTTGAATAAATAAATAAATTATATATATATATATAGATACCTATATCTATACATATATATCTCCATCCTTGCTACTGGATTGTCCCTTCAAATGGATTTATCTCCAGATACCTAAATTGGCCCAGTTGAGGTATAATCAGATCATCCTGGGTTTGGATATGCTACTTTGCTAGTTTTGAAGTCTTGGGCATTTATTCTAACTTCTCTGAGCCTCAAGATTTGTCTTCTGTAGGGGCGCCTGGGTGGCTCAGTGGGTTAAAGCCTCTGCCTTCGGCTCAGGTCATGATCCCAGGGTCCTGGGATCGAGCCCTACATCGGGCTCTCTGCACCGTGGGGAGCCTGCTTCCCTCTCTCTCTCTCTCTGCCTGCTTCTCTGCCTGCTTGTGATCTCTGTCTGTCAAATAAATAAAATCTTTAAAAAAAAAAAAAGATTTGTCTTCTATAAAATGGGATTAAAAACCTCTCCATTGTAGGATTGCTCTGAGAATTCAGTGAGTTTAGTGCTTATTAAAATATCTGATTGATATTGGGCACTAAGTGCGTGTTCCCTTTTATTAAGTCTAATTTTTGTGATCAAATGACAGAAGTCATTCAGCTACAAAGAAAACCAGGGGGCATTCATAACCTGGGTATTCCTACCATTGGAGCTTCTCTTCTGATTCAGTGTTTTCTTTTCTTTTTAAGGTATTTTACTTCTAAGAAGGAAATTATAAAACAAACCGTGCCTTTTGTTTCTAACCCAGTGTTTGAACCGCCCCCCACAAAAGTAGATACTGCTTAAAATTTTAAAATTTGGTGCAGGTGACTTGGGGCACGCCTGGGCATATTTGGACTTTAGCCATATTTGTCACGCTAATGTGATGGTGGCCATATATTGCTGTTGCCCCATTTTGTCACTTGGCTTTCTATAAAAACAGCTGGCTGTGTGCGGATATGTGATGTGTGGTTTTCATATGGAACAAGAGTAAGGAAACCAGCTGGAGATTAAACCTAGCACAATGCTCTGTTGTAAAGAACCGTAGGCAAATTTGTGTGTAGCTACCAAATTTGCCCAGTTGAACAAAAAGTGTTGCGTGTAGCTTTTAAAATCTAGTGATGGTTCTTTGAGAACTAGCTTAAATGTATCTCTCTAACCATACAGGTTCAGCATGATTAGTAGAAGAGTTGTTGCCTATTGTTTTTATGGTCAGATATGAAACAGAATTGAGAAGAATTTGTGATTTGGTTTATGGCCAGCTCTTAAAACACCAAAGAAGTGTAAGAGCGGGTGGTGATTGGCGAGATTGCTGACCGAGGAAAGGTCTGTTCTGTTGAAGTCCACACCCCTGCTTGGATGTCCCCATCCAGTAATGAATGCACCAATGGATGTTTTAACCAAAAGTTCGATCTAAATCAGGTCTTCTAGGTTTAATCTATTCCATTGGGTTTTAAATGATCATATATCCATAGCACACCACAGTCCACCACAGCTTGAGAATTTTACCTCAACGGGGAGGTGTTTCCTCTTTGTTGAGGATAGGATACCAGCTTGGAATTAAGCCACAGTATGAGACCTATACTGACTTCCGGGGGGGAGGATATTCTTGCTAGCATTCTGTGTGTATCATCTGCTTATTCAACCATGTAAAACTTCAACAAGAGGAGGTAATTGCTTAGATTTCTTGATTTGAATTGTTCTACTATTTGGCACTGGGTGGAAAGAGGGAAAAAAATCATATTGGAAGCATTGTTCTGTTAATGAAGTTGCTTGTCCCTTTTTGTGCCAAATTTGGCAGGTAAAATTACCATTTATTCTACTTGCTAGAGCTGGAGAATAGATTGTTGAGGAAAAGTAGCAATTTAAGTAATGACACTAGGTAGAATGTGCTACACTATATACATCTCCCATACTTTTAGATATTGACATGCAATTTTTATTTCTCCTTAGTAGTGCACTTTGTGTTTAACCACTGTATTACTTCCAGTAGCTTTCATCAGCGACATTGCAGTTTGCTTCGATTGTGAAATTTGAAAAAATACTATGTTACTAATTATAACCAAGTGAGGCATTTTGATCTGAGGTTAAAATAACGATTATATTTTGTTCTGGATATTTCAGAAGTATTGCATGCATTTTAATTATGAACAATTACTTAAGAATTAAAAAGGATAGATGAAATATACACGTTATTTTTTTTTTAAGATTTTATTTATTTATTTGACAGACAGAGATCACAAGTAGGTGGAGAGGCAGGCAGAGAGAGAGGGAAAGGGGGAGAAGCAGGCTCCCCACTGAGCAGAGAGCCCGATGTGGGACTCGATCCCAGGACTCTGGGATCATGACCTGAGCCGAAGGCAGCGGCTTAACCCACTGAGCCACCCAGGCGCCCCGAAATATACACTTTAATATGATGACATATAATTAATATCAGATTCCGGATGTCCATAATTTCTTCCATATTAGTTATACTTTGTTCTTTTATACATGCTTTAATATTTGGCCAATTCTAAAAGACAAATTTGAATCAAAAATCTTGTTCTAAATTGAGAAGTGTCTCATTCAAGATATGAAAGGTGGCATTTTTTTAATAACCATGTGTTTATTTTTTTATTATTTTTTAAATATTTTATTTATTCATTTGACAGAGACACAGGAAGAGAGGGAACACAAGCAGGGGGAGTGGGAGAGGGAGAGGCCGGCTTCCTGCTGAGCAGGGAGCCCAATATGGGGCTCCATCCCAGGACTCTGGGATCATGACCTGAGCCGAAGGCAGAGGCTTAGTAACTGAGCCACCCAGGCGCCCCAATAACCATGTGTTTAAATGATGCATAAATTTAGCATTTGTGAAACTTTGAAGTAAATCTATAATCCCCTATATTTATTATAGATTCGATTCTCCCTAGTTATGAAACTTCGGGTTTTTTAAAAATTGTTACTGTTACAGTTTAAAATATAATGGCTAAACCTGCTCTCCTTCCAAAAATAAAAGAAATCCTCTGTAGAAACTGATCTGCAAAATACATGAAAAAAAAAAAAAAGCCAGTTGGTGTATTTGTAGACATGCCAGTGTAAATGAAGAAAGAGAGTTTAGTGTTGCTGAAACTTGTAACCATCGGTCACTTCTTTCTGCCCACTAAGCTAACTGGTAGGCAGGTGCACATGCTACAGAAGCGAACATTGCAATTGACACTAATTGGCATAGTTGTTGGCAGTCTTATCAGAAAGCAAAGGGCTGAATGGTTGAATGGGTTTAGAGAACTTGAATGATAATAAGCATTTTTATATGCATCTTGAATTACTTTTGTGACCCAGACTAACAGGAACACTTCATTCTGACCTCATCCTTCAATGAATAGAAATTATAGAAAGCAGGATACGCAGTGTGTGATTACTGATTATTTTTCAGGTAACCTTTTACAGCTCTGCCTGCTCTGCTGCTCCCTGTCCACCTCCCCCTCCTTGGGCTCAAAGACACCAAAGTGTATGTGTGGAAGAAAAAAGAGATAGCTAACTATTGTTACTGAGTATTAGATTAATTTTTTGACTGATTTGTCGCCAAAAGCTTGGTGCATGTCATAGTACTTTAGGCTCCCAAGTTAAGAAAAAAATATTCGTTGAATTTCTGGATGAAAGAACAAGAAGTCTGGGATTGCTTCTAAATAGTCACGGAGCAGTGGGGATGGAGGGGAGATGGGATCAGCTTTAAGGGGGAAAGTTTTGAACAGGGGAGCTGGAACTATGGGGGTTATTAAGCTATTCTCACTGTTGATGTACTTGTTTGAAATTTTCTATAACAGAAGGGTTGTTCTTTTGTTTCTTTAATGTGCTAGTCACCTCACCTCTACTTTGGTAAGGTCTTCTCTACTTGCCAGTTCCTTCCCAGTACCTGCTTTTAAAATTTTTTCCTAGTTCCTTTTATCAAAAATGACTCTAAAATGAGAGTTGTATTACCTAAGGAACTAATCTGTGTGCTCGTATATAAATGAGTTAATTTCTAGGCAGTGTGCATTTTAATAGGAGCTTTCTAAAGATAGTTTCTTAATTGAAAGGAATGACTGTGTGTGTGGAATTTTTTGTCACTGGGCTGGATCTTTATGCTTATTCCGATAATGGCCCCTCACAGAAGGGTTAACAATTTTAGGTTTTCCATAATGATTGATCTTAGCTTTTTTGTGCTAGGGGTAATAGTGTGTTTTTCTCCTATAGAAATATTTTCCATGAAGTATTTTTTCTTTAGTTAAGAGAGGGCATGACTGTATTGTTTAGCTTGCGTTTCTGGTCATGTAGGTATTTCTGTGTGTTTTGGTCCACTTTCCACCCTCAAATAATTTAGAATTACCAGTGTTAGAAATAAAGTCAAGTCTTCGTTGGCTCAAAGGGCCGTTTTGCAAAGGGATGTCTGGGGAGAGGTGCTTACTTGAGGCTTTTGCTGGAAAGTTCAGTGCTGTGAGCAGTTACTGTCACCCTTCCTTCTGTCTGCCGGTTATTACGTAGATGAGTAGTTCATGTAAATTTTGTACTCTGCTGTTGAGCCAAGTCCCCTTGAGATTTATTATGATCAAGTAATAGTAAACTTTGTAGAAGGTGTTTGAAATGTCGATCCTTGGCTAGTAAGAGTTGGAGAAACCAAATTTTTCAGACTGTTGCGGCTTTTCCACCCTTCTGATCTGTCCTGAGAATTGATTTGAGTTGAGCCTGATTTCAACGTATCATTGCTTAAAATACCTCAGATTTTTTTTATAGCTTTCTAAGAAATTAAAATATAAAGATGTCAGTATTTCTGTTTCAGTTTTTATCTCTGGAGGTCCTCAAGAATGCATGCAGTTTGCTCGTTAATTTCTTTGCTGTTCCTGGTCAGTGTCCACTCCTCCCTTTGCTCCATAGCTTTTTCTTTGGCCATGATAGGTGTATTATTTCTCGTAACTGCTACCCAAACTGATATATTAGCCATACAGCTTTTCAAGGCTCCTGGAAAAGTGCCAGTTTTCTTGTCCTTTCAGTTTGGGAGCACAGTTTTAGGAATAATGGAATGGTCTTGCTTTGTTCGCAATCATCAGAATGAAAAGGATTTATCTAACAATTTGAATAGATAATTTTATTTGTGTGGACATGAAAGTGAAACCTAGAAATGGGATAGAATTTTAAGTGGCATTTTTTATTTGTTTTGAAATTCTTTCTTTCTCTCTTTCTGTAAATGAGCTATTTTAAATTTGCGTGTGTGGGGATGGGGTGTTCGTCTCTGATACACTAGATCTTGTGTAGATTTTGTAATCGTAAAAGGGCTTAATGGAGTGTGTATATATATATATGTGTGTATATATGGAGTGTATATATATATACGTATATATATGGATATACATATATCCATATGTATATGGAATAATGGAATGGTCTTGCTTTGTTCGCAATCATCAGAATGAAAAGGATTTATCTAACAGTTTGAATAGATAATTTTATTTGTGTGGACATGAAAGTGAAACCTAGAAATAGGATAGAATTTTAAGTGGCATTTTTTATTTGTTTTGAAATTCTTTCTTTTCTCTTTCTGTAAATGAGCTATTTTAAATGTGCGTGTGTGGGGATGGGGTGTTCGTCTCTGATACACTAGATCTTGTGTAGATTTTGTAATCGTAAAAGGGCTTAATGGAGTGTATATATATTTATGTGTGTATAAATGGAGTGTATATATATATATATATGATCGGAATAACTTTAATCTGCTACTCTAAAAACATGAGGGTTTTTAAATACAAGTATTAGCAACACTTCACAGGACAGTATGACTAAAAATACTTTGGTTTTAAATTTTTTATTTAAATTCAATTTAGTTTGGCTACTGTGGACATTGCTGCTATGAACATTGAGGTACATCTGGCCCTTCTTTTCACTACATCTGTATCTTTGGAGGAAATACCCAGTAGTGCAATTGCAAGGCATAGGGAAGCTCTATTTTTAATTTTTTGAGGAATCTCCACTCTGTTTTCCAAAGTGGCTGCACCAGCTTGCATTCCCACCAACAGTGTGAGAGGGGGTTCCCCTTTCTCTACATCCTCTCCAACACTTGTTGTTTAATGTCTTGTTGATTTTGGCCATTCTAACTGGTGTAAGGTGGTATCTCAGTGTGGTTTTGGTTTGAATCTCCCTGATGGCAAATGATGATGAACATTTTTTCATGTGTCGAGATGCCCTTCAACAGATGAACAGATAAGGAAGATGTGGTCCATATAACTATGGAGTATTATGCCTCCATCAGAAAGGATGATTACCCAACTTTTGTAGCAACACTGGACTGGAAGAGATTATGCTGAGTGAAATAAGTCAAGTAGAGAGAGTCAATTATCATATGGTTTCACTTATTTGTGGAGCATAAGGAATAACTTGGAGGACATTAGGAGAAGGAAAGGAAAAGTGAATTGGGGGAAATTGGAGGGGGAGATGAACCATGAGAGACTGTGGACTCCGAGAAACAAACTGAGGGTTTTAGAGGGGAGGGGGGATGGGGGTGGGGTGCGCCAGGTGGTGGGTATTAGGGAGGGCACGTATTGCATGGAGCACTGGGTATGGTGCATAAACAATGAATCTTGGAACATTGCATCAAAAACTAATGGTGTATTTTATGGTGACTAACATAACACAATAAAAATAAATTCAGTTTAATTAACATAGAATACATTATTAGTTTCAGGGGTGGAATTTAGTGATTCATCAGTTGCATATAACACCCAATGCTCATTACCTCACGTGCCCTCCTTAATGCCCATCACCCAGTTATCCCTCCCCCCACCCCCTCCCCTCCAGCAGCCTTCAGTTTGTTCCCTAGATTTAAGAGTCTCTTGTGCTTTGCCTCCCTCTCTGTTTTTATCTTATTTTATTTTTCCTTCCCTTCTCCCATATTCGTCTTGTTTTGTTTCTTAAATTCCACATATGAGTGAAATCATATGGTATTTGTCTCTCTCTGACTTATTTCACTTTGCATAATACCCTCTACTTCATTCTATGTTGTCGCAAATAAAAATACTTTTATTTAAAAGTTACTTTATTAGTCTTACCAAAAGCTGTCCTGGAGAGTTTTGAATGAGAACTATATTGTCAGTGGTCAGCAATCTAAGATAAAAGCTACTTATCTGAATAACACGCATTAAGGCTACATGAAGCAAGTAATTTTGGTTTTGTCTGCTTTATGTTGTGACACTTAACTTAAAAAGCTTAGCTTTGGTAGCTCTCCAGCTACCAAATAAACAAATGTGTAAGTAAAAGTTAGGTTTCGTATCTCAGTGAATTTGATAATTTTTATTTTTATGTATTTATTTGAGAGAGAGGGCATGAGAGTAGGGAGAGGTCGGAGGGAGAAGCCCACTCGCCATGGAGCAGGGAGCCTGATGCGGACTCGATCCTGCGACTCCAGGATCGTGACTGGAGCTAAAGGCAGTTGCTTAACCAACTGAGCCTCTCAGGCGTGCTGATAATTTTTATTTTTAATACAATAGCTATATATCAAAGATCTGTCAGTCCTCAACATCAAAGCACCGTGCTAAGCTCTTCATGATGTACATGAAAGAAGAAGACATTAATCTGCCCTCATGAGCTTCTGGTTTCGTTGGGAGGTTTTGAGATCAATACAGTACTGTTCCTGTAATATAATGCATAATTCGATAAGTGCATAGAGATTCAGAATGTTACAGAAAGTCAAAGAAAGACTCCATGCAGTACGGCGTAAGACTAGAGGTGGTATAGGTGGGTTTGGGGGGTATGAGGCAGAAAGTCAGGAGCAAGCCTGACAGAGTAAGTAGCATATGGAGTAGGTAGTGAAAGAACAGATGGGAGAAGGCTGTTAGTCTGAATTGACTATTTCAAGTTTAAATAGTAAGAATAAAACTCATGGTAAAGAGCTGGTGCACACTTGTCTCTAAGAGAAAGAGGGAAGAAAAAATCAGAATGGTTGCTAGGTTGACACCATTAATACTGAGGACCTTGCAGGCCCTGCTGAGAAGTTAAATTTTTATTTATTAAGCAACCAGAGGCCTAAGGAGATTTTGAGCTGAGAAAACTTGTAAGATAAAGCCACATCTTTAACTGCTCAGTGGAAGGAAATAGAATTGTTGCTAACTGCTGATTGGGCTTTGGGAAGGTTTTCTGTCTGGATGGGTTGCTAATAGGAAAAGAAAGAGAAAGGGTTTGCTTTTGCTCAGTAGTTGATAAGACAAGAGAATTTGGGCAGATACGCTAGAGAGAAGTCAATAGTGGGAAGCAATAGTGGGAAGAGAAAGAAAGGGTCAAAAAAGCAAAACTCGGTAGTCGGAGTATCTTTTAGAATGCATCTGGTTCTCTGAACGCCACCTGGGATATGAGTCCATCTGTAAATCGTCTCTGCCTGTGGCCACCTTGGCTTGATAATTAATCACCGGTAGGGATTGGAATTCTTTGGTACCAAGTATGGCTGTCCAAATAGTTGGCCTGACCTGATAATCTATGTTTTTAAGCTTTTTACTCTGGAAAACCCGAAGTATACACAAAATTGAAAGACAAGTACAATGAGTACCATGTGCTCTTCTTATTTTATCTATGTTCACCTTTTAAAAAATTTCTGGAGTATTTTTATTTTATTTTATTTTTTGTTAAAGTTTTACCTTTTTTTTTCTTTTTTAAGATTTTATTTATACATTCGACAGAGATCACAAGCAGGCAGAGAGGCAGGCAGAGACAGTAAGGGAAGCAGGCTCCCCGCTGAGCAGAGATCCCGATGGGGGCTCGATCCCAGGACCCTGGGATCACGACCTGAGCCGAAGGCAGAGGCTTAACCCACTGAGCCACCCAGGCGCCCCAATTCAAGGAAGATTTTATGTATATTTACATACATATGGATGTTGGACAAACAAAAAAAAAGTGGCAGACTTACTAGTTAGGTGGATGGGTAGTGGAAGGCAGGTGTCTTACTGTCAGGGAAGGGAGTAACAGATACAGCATGGAGGATGGCTAGAATGTACCTAGCTGTGTTGGATGGTAATGAGAGAGATCAGTGTGAACTCACATTTTTTTAGAGGTAGATTCAGAAACAGATGTAGATGCACATAGTACTTAATATGCCAGTGGGCATCACCTCTGTGGTTATGGGACACATTGACCATGGACCTCGTGGTATGATGCTGAAGAAAGCACAGTATCACTGTTGTATAGTTCCTGGTAAAAATGTATAATCATGAGGAAACATTCTTCTGAATTCAGGCATATTCTACAAAGTAACTGATTTATACTCTTCAAAAATGTCAACGTCATTAGGGATCAGGCAGAATTAAGAAACTGATCCATATCGACGGAGACCAGGGAGACATGACAGCTAAATGCAGGAGCATACATTAGATCTAGGATATGCCTAATGGGCATCACTGGGGCAATTTGTGGATATTTGAATACAGTTTGTGGATTTGATGATAAAATTAGATCAGTATTAATGCACCGATTTTGCTGGTTATACTGTACAGAGGGCATCCGTGTTCTTAGGATTGTAGCTGGGCTATGAAGGGGGCAATGGGACATAATAACTGGCCAAAATTGTTAACTAGCGAATCTGAGCTTGAGGTACTGTTGCTGCAGTGTTTATGTACATTTTTAAAAACGATTTATTTTAGAGAGCTGAATGGGGGGAGGGACAGAGGGAAAGGGAGAGAAAGAGTCTTCAGACTCCCCGCTAAGTGTGGAACCTGACTTGGGGCTTGATCTCACAACCCTAACAAGATCATGACCAGAGGTAAAATCAAGAGTTGGCACTTAAAACCGACTGAACCACCCAGGTGCCCCAATTTTTTATGTACATTCAAAATTACTTCACACAAGAAGGAACAATGTAAAAGGAAATACTTTCCCAGACTATTCATTAGAATGATAGAAACGGATTGTACCGTTTTCCTATAAGAAGCAATGAAAAAATTGTGGTGACTCCGTAAGCCTTACCTTGTCCCAGTACAGTTACGCCAGTGTTTTATAGAGCTGATAAGTTATCCTATTGCCTCGTTCCAAGTGTGTCTTTTAAAAAACTGTTATCAACTTAATATATAGATTTTTACTAGGGTTTTTCTTGAGATATAATTGGGACTTACAGAGTTAAAGGCTCGTTGTTACTATATTCAGGGGGGATTTGGTGAGTAGTTCTTGGGCATCAATTCCAGTATCTCACTCCTTACCATGACAAAAAAGTTTTATTGTTCATGCTTAGAAAACATTCTATTATTAGATCTGTAATTCATGAGCAGTTTTAAGGACATAAAATACATCCTGTTTTTTTGGGGGGGGGGTGCAACAAATTTACTACTACAATTTTAAAATTCAAGCATAAAACTACCAAATACATTTTAAATAAATATCTCCATATATGTATTAGGAATAATATCACCAATGGCCACAGGAGCTGAGAAGAGAGTGCAGGACTGGGGGTAATCCTCGGTAGGTAGGATCACAGAAGATAGAATATCAAATATATTTGTTGTTGGCCTGGAGAAATGAACAGTTAGGGTCAGTTGTGTTTCTAAGGTTAGAACTAGAGTGCACAGTCACAGATGAGAAAAAGGAGGTAGGATTAGGAAATGGCATGTCACCGTTGCAGTGGGACTGCATATAGGGGAATGTAGGATGAAGGAGGACTTAGACGTTGCTGTGAAAGCAGTACAGCCCACTTAGGTCTTGTGTGAGTGAACCAGTAACTAACGTCCTGGGATCTCATTGTGGGGGGGCATCTCTGGTAGCGAAATGCACTGGGAAAGCAAAAGAGAAATCAGATGAAATTAAAAGAATAAAAATGGAGGAGATATGAATGGAAGAACAAGCAAAAGTAGGCCTGTTGAAAAATGGATCCAGAATAATCGTTATTGTGGGGGGAGGATATAGTATCACTATATTGAACGTCTACCAACAGCCAGCATTTGCTGAGGGCTTATTATGTGCCTAGTACTGGTCTCAGTGCTTGACTTTGTTCCTCATAACCACTCCGTGAGCACAGGTTTAACACATGAGGACACGGAGACATAAACAGTTAGGCAGCTTGTAAACCTGAGGTTCAAAAACAAGCGTACTGGCTGTTGACAAAAAACCATGAGAGACTGTGGACTCTGAGAAACAAACTGAGAGTTTTGGAGGGTTTTGGGGTGGGAGTTTGGGTGAGCCTGGTGGTGGGTATTACGGAGGGCACGTATTGCATGGAGCACTGGGTGTGGTGCATAAACAATGAATTCTGGAGCACTGAAAAGGAATTAAAAAAATAAAAATTGAAAAAACCACAAATCTACAGAGAGAATGCAAAATTCTGCCATAATTTCGTAGATTGAGTAGGAGAAGAAAAGGCAGTTTCACTTGCTCCTCATGTTAAACTCATCTGCCTACAGTTATTCACTAAGTTGTGATGTAATTTACAGTATTAACTGCAGAGAATGACCTTATCACACCAATCCAAAAGAAACTACTACTATAATTAAAGTGTGGGCAAAATAATGTAGGATTTTAAAAAAAAAACCATACAACTGAAATTACAGTTGTTACTGATCAATTAATGAGGCGATAATTAAAGAGAAACTGGTCACCCTGGCTGAGTGTAAACCAGTACCTAAAATTTGTTTTTGTAATTCACATCCTTTGAGATATATTTAATTACATTTATAACACATGCATATTTAATATAATCTTTTGTGACAGATTAACAGATCTTCACCATCATTGTGTCTAATCCCTTTTGATGTTTTTGTCATTATTACGTTATCTATTTGGGAGAGAAATAAAAGATTGTTTCCAGGGTGATAGTGGTAAAGAAGAAACTTACGAAAATGGTTGTCTCCTTTTGTTTTCAGAAAACAAGCATCTCATTTCTCTCCGGAAGGGCAGTAGAGGTATCATGACTATATTTTGGAGTAAGAAAATATTTTAGTAAATAGGAGAGCAGGATAAAGAAAACCTACCCTTTCTGGGTCATTTTAAGATCTGTATTAAGGTTGTCCTGTAGCTTATATTAGAATGTTAGGATTCATTATTAAAGTTGAACAAGAATGTTTGAGTTATTTTTGTCATGTTTTACCTGAGAAATTAATGTCGAAGACAGTAACTTAGCAAAGTTATTGGATCTAACTTTTAGGAAAGTTATGTGCTTCTTATTGTCAACATTTAAACTTCAGAATTTTTTTAAAAAAGTTTATTTGCATTTCATCTATCCAGCGGGAGTATGTGTAAAGGTCAGTGAGCTATAATGATGGTGGATGGTGGTACTATCCCGTGTATTTAACTGCATGGTCTACAGATTTCTTTGTTATTAGGGAGCGTTGGGTAGACCTCATCGATTTGATCCACAATTGAATAATATTTTTGTTAGCAGTAATTAAGAGATAAGAACCAAAAAGAACCAGTAAGCATCTTTATCTCCTGAACAGTCTTCTTTCAAGGTACAAATAAGCTGTGAGTTTCTGCTACAGACAAGCATTGTACCTTCATATTTACAGGTGTTACTTTTGCTTTTGACATGTGGATTTCAGTGAAGTACTCAGAATTGCAAGATAATTGCTTCTTTTGCTCCCATAATTTATATCACTCTTTAATTTCCTTATATGTGTAATAGGAGGAGAGGGTTGGTTGGAGTATGTTTTTCTAGGATCCTTTCCAGCCTAATAGCCAAATCAGAAAATGGCAGATCTTTTTCCACGTTCTGTGCAGACTGATAATTTTTAAGGTAGGCTATGAAAGGGCAGACTAGTTATTCCTTTCTGGAAATTAGCTATAGCTTGATCAACAAATCCTTTTTATCCTTCATATTGTTTTCAGAAATAGAAGCAAAATATATGATCAAAGTCTTTTTAAAGTAGTGGATTGAACACCTTGATTTTTATATTAGATGTAATTCTGCACAATGCTAGTCTTAACATTTGATGACAAAAATGAATTTGTGTATAACCAAAAAGAAGAATTGTATGGTGAATCAGAAACACTTTTTACAGGCTGTATCTTCCCAAATTTTTATTATTTTTGGAAAAGCATTTTGGCAAATACTTTGTTTTGTAAGTTTTTATATTCCTACCTTTGAAAAAACTCAGCTAGCAGGTGCTTACTGTAATAGAAGTTATAATATTTTAACTGTGTCATGAGGTACCTCTGAGGAAGTGCTTTTTTTGTTTTTTAATGGTAAAGGATGTAAGTAATCTCTCACAAATGTCAGATTAATTTTGGGTGTGTACTTTCTTTTTCCCTTACGATTACGTAGATAGGAAAATTGAATGTTCCAAACAACTCATGGAAAATATTCCAGATCAACATTATTTGTACCACAAATGCAGTTAAACGTTTTTAATGGAGTACAGAGTTACCAGTAGACTGTTAAATATGAGAACATGCTTTCTTGGAATAGGAAAGAAACCATGTTTTTGAAGTGGTGTTTTAAACATCATAAACATTCTTATGAATAACTTAAGTTATCCTCTTTAGGTGGAGGAAACTTGGCAGAAAATAGTGTGTGTTAAGTTGGATTGCATGAATTCTATCTGCTGTAGCCTTGCACTGCTTAATTTGAACTTAAAATCTCCGTACTTTAAATAGAACATAATCTTTAAATGATTACAGGATGCTGAGACATATGATGGTCTCGTACTGAAGATTGCAGCACTACACATCTTCTTTGGAGTTTATACTTTCCAGAAGCAGGCAGGACCTTTATTTGGTCATTCTCACACTGTCGTTTTTCCCCCTTTCCCTCTGATTTTTGTAAATGATCGGGTTTATGTTCACCAGAGACTGTTCTGCCTGTAGTGCAGAGAACCAAGTGGCGGTACCGAAGAGTACACACGGGGGCTAGTCTCTCACGGTGGTCCAGGCGAGGGGCAGTAGCAGGTGCTGCGGGGGTGTGGTGGGTGCTTGTGCTAAGGGTAGAGGAAGAGGGGCCTTTGGAAAGCCTCCCTGGTCATCCATGCTCTTCCGCACAATCTCTCCACTCCTCTCTGCCCTTTCCACTGTGGCCTCTGTGTCTCTTGCTTTGTCATCAACAAACTGCCCTGTGTTCTCAGACATTTTCTCTGAACGTTCTGCCGCTTACTTGCCTTCACAGAAACCTGGTGGTGGTTTTTCCCCCATAACACATGCACCTCTGAGATGGGAAGTGAGTTGTTTCCCCTAGTACCATTCTAGACCATGTTCCCCTCCCTCTTGTTCTTTGAAGTTCACACTACATCACTACGTCTCCCCCTTGGCAACCTCCAAGTTCCCTCCCCTGCATTTGCCTAGCAATCAGTTTGTGGTCTCTCTGTTTCAGGACAACCATGAGGGCTTATATTTTCTCTCCATCCATGGATCCCACTCCCGTTTTTCTATTCTTTATCCAGCTTAGATATCCTGGCCAATAATTACAGTAATTCGCTTACACATACTCTTAACTTCCGTCATTCCCAAACTTAGAGGAACTCAGCGTCCCAGTTTCTTTATTCCTGCATCGGGCAAATACCTAAGCATTGCTGGACAAAACCACACACCAGAGGCCGATTCATGTCATTATATGCGCACGAGGTCCTGCTGTGGCTGAGCACCCAACACTGGGAGGCAGTTCTGCTGCTTTCTGATAAGCTCATCCTTCTCCCTTTTCTTCGTATTGAATTCTTCCGTATTCAAACTTTTCACTTTCCTTCCCCAGTTTATACTACTCCTGAGTATCCTGCTTCTCCCCACTACTCATAGTTGGGACCCAGTCACTGTGATTTTCATTTTTATTTCCTCTGATTTGTTCTCCAAACTGTAGCTAGACTTATCTTTCAAAAAGAGCTGGTGATGGCACTCTCCAGTTCGAATCCTTTAGTGCTTCTCATCACTCCCCCTCTCCAACGTGCCATACTCGCCTTTGTTTTCTGTGCTCTGCACACTGGCTTCATACGAGCTAAGCTCTTTCTTGTTTCTGGGATTTTTATTTTTACATGAGATTCCCTCTGGGATATCCCCTCTGAACATTCCCACCTACCCACCACTACCAACCAGTTTCTCTACTCACTCTTCAGATCTTGGCTTAAATATCACCTTGTCCCAATATGTCTTCTTTCCTGCTGAGAAGTAAGGAGTAGTCAGAATTAGGAAGAAAGTATACAATTGCTGAACATTTGTGACCTTTCAGAATATAGTTTTAGCAAATAGATTGTAGGAGGTTGTGGGAGAAGTTACTTGATAGGAAAATAGGCACAGAGCACTTGCTCTGGGGCCTGTCAGAGAAAAGAAGGAAAGAAGCAGTTTGGTGGTTGGAGGGCATAGTGGGTCAGGTGCCCATCTATGAAAATATAGGTGTTCGGTATGTGTGCGAGGCAGAGGAGAAACAGCTGGTGTGTGAGATATCAGCAAAGGAAAGAAGGTTCAGTGATGCCAAAAAACCAGAGGACTTATGTCTCGTGGCTTCAGTTTTGGTAAAGAAAAGAAGACGTCATCTGCCAAGAGTGTGGGTCAGAATTAATATGATAACTAATTTAAATTTGCTGCACTTGAGTCCTGGGTCTGTTTAAACTACAGGCACGAAATCTTTATGTCTGGGCTAGTGTTTCTAAACAGAGATGTTGTATCTTTGGTTTTTTTTTTAATAGAATTTTATAGTAATTTAAATTATTCTGGTGTATTAATAGTGCTTAGAACATTTCCACAATATTGTCTGCCTTGAAAGGGATAAAATTTTATTTATGTCATTTATCATTTTACTCTTGGTCTATTTTTTTTTTTAAATCCCCACACTGAATTTGACTTAAATTGTTAGCTCTTATTGCTTGTCAAAGGAAAGATCTTAAAAATCTCCTTCCCTAAACAGAGGTGTTTGAGCAAAACAAAGTCCCTTTCTTTTTTTTGTTTAAAGATTTATTTATTTATTTGACAGAGAGAGAGAGAGAGAGATCACAAGTAGGCAGAGAGGCAGGCAGAGAGAGAGGAGGAAGCAGGCTCCCCGCTGAGCAGAGAGCCCAATGTGGGGCCCTATCCCAGGACCCTGGGATCATGACTTGGGCTGAAGGCAGAGGCTTTAACCCACTGAGCCACCCAGGCGCCCCACAAAGTCCCTTTCTAATATTGGAATTTGCCATGTCAGAAATTAACTAAGTGTATGTTAAATAAAAGGCCTTTACAACCATAAAAAACCATAGAATTTTAGCCTAGAAGTGATCTTCAGCATTGCTCATTCTGGTCCCTCATTTCTAGATAAGGAAGAGTTGATGCAGAGGGATTGTCCAAAATACATGATCAAATTGGGTGTTGGAGAAGAATTTGGTAAACCTGTGACCAGAGGGACACCTGGGTGGCTCAGTTGGTTAAGCAGCTGCCTTCAGCTCAGGCCATGATCCCAGCGTCCTGGGATCGAGTCCCACATCAGGCTCCTTGCTCGGCAGGGAGCCTGCTTCTCCCTCTGCCTCTGCCTGCCACTCTGTCTGCCTGTGCTCTCTCTCTCCCTCTCTCTCTGACAAATAAATAAATTTAAAAAAAAAAATGTGACCAGAGAAATTGAAATGAGTATTGGTGTGTTAACCAAAATGAAGTTGTAGAAGGGCAGCTATTATCTATTATGTGCCTGTTAGTGAAAGGTATAAAGTAAATACTGACTTCATGCTGCCATGAGAGAGTAACTTACACTTACACTTCTCCTTGCTTCTATAGTTTTGAATACATACCATACAGATACAGAACAAAATTTTAAAAGTATGAATAGATTTGCAGTAAAAGGCAAGCCTGCCTTCTATCCCTGTCCCACAACCCCTCTGTTCCTCATATATTTATCTAGAGGTACTCTATACATTTAAAAAACACAGGTGTTTTTTTTTTTCCCTTAACAAATGATAGCATACTAGCAACAAATGATAGCATACATAGAACAAATGATAGTATGTTCTTCTGTAATTTCTTGGGTATGGTTTCATATCAGTATATATAGAGATGCCTCCTTTTAAAATAAGGGGTGCTAAGTTCTCTTATATGCTACAAGATAGGTTGATATATTTTAAAGGACATGTTGGCTGGGTATAAAATTGGGGGGCAATGTTTTCCTTTTTAGTACTTAGACCATATTGCCCTGTAGTCTTTTTTTTTTTTTTTTTTTAAGATTAAAAAAAAATTTTTTTTGAAGATTTTATTTATTTATTTGACAGAGAGAGAGAGAGATCATAAGTAGGCAGAGAGGCAGGCAGAGAGAGGGAGGGAAGCAGGCTCCCCGCTGAGCAGAGAGCCTGATGCGGGGCTAGATCCCAGGGTCCTGAGATCATGACCTGAGCTGAAGGCAGGGGCTTAACCCACTGAGCCACTCAGGCACCCCATGCCCTATAGTCTTATGTATCAGTTTTACTCTTGAGAAATTAGGCTGACCTGAGGTTTTTTTCCTTGCTTGTGCCTGCTTTCTTATTTTTGCCTAAATATCCACATAAAATTGTCTTTCTTCCTAAAGTTCCATAAACAACATCATTCCACAAATTCGAGGTTTTATTTATTTTTAAAAGTTTTATCCCATCATATGTTTGAACTTTCATTTATTCTTTTTTCTTTATAAGCCTTTTTGAAAAAGTCATTCGTATATTCTTTGGATCCATTTCTCCCTCCTCCATACCTGTTGTATTCTCTATAAATTTTATATTGCTAGTCTTGTCTGTTTTGTCTTATATGGTTTCTCCACGTCCTTGTCTTTCTTTGTAGTCTCATTGATTCTATTTTTGGTTGCTTCTTAAGGTGGCTTTTATCTTTATAATGTTATTTTTCTCTTTTTTTTTTTTTTTTCAGAGTTCTACCAGCTTGATTTTCATTTCCTTCTGTTGTTGTATGATCTCTTCTTTGAACCTTTGTTTTTCTTCTTTGAGCTCATTTTTTAAAAGAGGAGTCATGTTTCCTATGGTTGTCTTTGAGACTTTGCAGAATTATTTATCTGAACTCTTCCTGTGTTTCTCTGAGTAGTTCTTCTTGTGTTATAATACTCTTAATTTACCTTTTTCTCTTGATAAAAATATGTTTTGGAAATTGTATGTGAAGATCCAGCATTGGTTACTTTCTGATCATTATGTGCAGGAGGGTCGTTAGCTGTGTATAAGCATGGGCAGCCTGTAGCTTTTCCTTGTTAGGCCTGTTAGTCTAATACCCTTTCATCAAATCTGTTATTTCCATTGTCCTAGATTTCACTTTCCATTAGGTTCTGGCATGGAAAAGATAGGGTGGTGCTTTATGTCAGGTTCTCAGTGCTGTAATAGTGAAATGCCACTTTCACTCCATACCTGCTGCTTCAGCCCCCCTAGGCCAAAGAATTAGGTGTAGATAATACACATGGCATAGTAACAAGAATTCTTCAGGTCAGTCTGCTCCGATCTTTCCTAAGGTACTAAAATGTTCAAATTCCCTGCCTCTCCTAATGGCCTATACTTACATCTGGATTTCACTCATCTCATGACAGCATCAATAGTATCATTGCATCTTCTGTCCTGAATTATGTTTCTTGGTGAAAGCTTTTTATGGCTTGAGGCCTGAGAAGACACATGATGGTTTTCAGCATGTTCTTTTTCGCATTTGAAATTTGCAGATATGCTTCAGAGATAATGATTTGGAGCTCTGGTAACTTCCTTGCTTCAGTTATATAGTGACGTCACGAAATTATGCTCATTACTTCCCAGGTGTGCAAGGAGATATGTCTGTCTGTCCTGTAATCTTCTTCAGAAGCCTTCTGCCTTCCGTAAGGGGTGAGGGGAAGGAAACACTTTAGTTTTTTTGTTTTTGTTTTTTAAAAATATTTATTTATTTATTTATTTATTTATTTGACAGAGCAAGAGAGCAGAAGCAAGGGGAGCAGTAGAGGGAGAGGGAGAAGCAGATGCCCTGCAGGGCGGGGAGCCCAACGTGGGGCTCGATCCCAGGACCCTGGGATCATGACCTGAACTGAAGGCCACTGCTTAACTATCTGAGCCACCCAGGCACCCCAACACTTTGGTTTCAGCAGTGTCTTTCAGATACCCTGGTGTTTTGGGTTTCTTTCCCTTACTCCAGCTACCCCCGTGGTGTGGAGTTTGGGTGCAGGTAAAAGGGGCCTTTAGGTATATGGTTGGACTCACCTCATAACTGTAGAGGTGGGGAGGAGAACTCAGACCCGCAGTGTCTTTACAAGGCTGAAAGGACCTGGACCCATGACTGTCAGGTGCTCATTTGTCCTCTTTGTCATGGAAGAGGCTTTTGCCACCCATAGTCTTGCTTGCTATTTGCCTGTAGACATAGAGTCCCCTGTACTATGTTGTCTTTATCCTGACCCAGACTTTGTCATTTCACTAAGCTAGGTAAAAACTTCTGGACTCCTAACATGATGTGTTTGGGTCATCTATCCAGCTTCTTCCTCCATCCATGCTACACTTTTGATCATATACCATGCCAGGAATGCCATGACACCAAGCCTACAGTCTCTCCTAGGTGATGTTCCAGAAGTAGACCTTCAGCTTAGATATTTTTAGGGTACCTGATACCTGTCAGGATTTTTCACATATCTCTCTCCGTTTCTACTCCCCTACATGTTCCCAGGGGTCCACGTGAAAGGAAATGGGGAGGTCTCTGATCCCTGGTCTTTGATACTTTCATCTTCCCTCTGTGTCCTTCCTTCATTTAATCGATAGGACTTGAAAAGGACTTTTCCCCCCTATGTCTCTGTCCAGAAGGAAATTTCCTTCTGTCTTTCTTCCCAAATAAACATTCACATCCACTCATCCAATAGCAGAGGATGCGGGGAGAGAAATTAATTTATCAGTAAGGGAAGATAAAGGTAGTTGAAAAATACCATTTTCAGTTTGGGAAGAGGCAGACTTTCCTCCCTCTGTTTTTGTTTTTAAAATCATTTTTATTTTATTAAAGATTTATGTATTTGAAAGAGAGCAAGCAGGAAGGAGGGGCTGAGGCAGAGGGAGAGGGAGAGATAGAGTCTTAAGTAGATTCACTGCTGAGTGCAGAGCCCGCTGTGGGGCTTGATCTCAAGCCCCCGAGATCAAAACCTAAGCCAAAATCAAGTCAGATGCTTAACTGACTGAACCACCCTGTTTTTGTTTTTAAAAGTCAGATTTATTGAGGTATAAATTAATAAAACATTTACTCTTTAATTATATGGTTTGATTGAGTTTTGACAAATCTGTATAGTCCTATAATCACCACTAGAAACAAGACTTAGAACATTTCCGTCACCCCATAGAGTTCCCTCATGCCCTTTCCTAGTTAAGCATATCCTCATACCTGAAGTCGCTAGGAACTGCCAACCTGATTTCTGCCTTTTCCAGAATGTTCTGTAGGTGGAATCATACTCATGTTCTATATGTCCTTTTGTGTGTCCACCTTCTTTCACTTAGCATAATGCTTTTGAGATGCTTATTGCTCATTTTTTGTTGTGTGGATATACCGTATTTGTCCATTATAATTGGTTCATTGGACTTTTGGTTTTTTCCAGTTTGAGGTGAATGTAAACTTTCTGTGTGTATATATTCTGCTGTTGTAAACAAGCTTCCGTGAACATTCGTGAGCACTCTGTATTTGTACATATGTCTTCACTTTTCCAGGGTTTTCTAGAGCAGGTCTGCTATTTGGCATTCCTACCCACGATGTGTAAGGGTATCAGTTGCTCCACGTGTTTGCCAGCTCTTAATATTATCACTCCTTTTCATTTTAGCCGTTCTAGTGGGGGGAGGGTAGTGCTATTTCATTATAATTTTGTTTTTTCCTAATGACCACTCAGTGATGTGCTTGTCACCCATCTCTCTTCCTTGACGAAATGTCTGGTCAAATCTTTTGCCCATTTTTAGAGAAATTCAATTGGTTTTCTTATTGACTTATAAAGGAGAATAGTTCATAGATTTTAGATTCAAGTCCTTTACCAGATACGTGTTTTGCAAATATTTTCTCCTACCCTGTGGTTCAACTTCCCATTTCTTAACAGTGTCTTTCTAATTTGTAACTTTGATGAAGTCTAATTCATCTACTTTTTTCTTGTAGGATTTGTATTTCTTATGTCCTAAGAAGTCTTTGCCTCTTCTAATTCATAAACATGATGTATGTATATCTATCTGTTTTTTAGGTCTTTAATTTCTCATGAAATAGTGCTTCTGATTTTTTAAAAAAATGAAACCCCTCCTATCTGTTTTCATCTGTCACTTGTTTTTTAACAGCGTTATTGAGATATAATTCACACACCCATACTATTTATTCGTTTAAATTGTACAATTCAGTGTCATGTAGTAAATTCCCGGAGCCAAGCAACCATCACCACAGTCACTTTTAGAACATTTTCATCGTGCCAAGTAGAAACCCATAGCTGTCACCCTTCAATCCTTCCATCCATCCCCACACCCCCCAGCCCAAGACAACCACTTACCTGTTTTCTCTCTGTATGGATTTTTCTCTTCTGTGCATTTCATTATAAGCAGAACTACGTAATGTGTGGTCTCCTGTGATTGGCTTTTTAGTCGGCATTTTTTCAAGCTTTAGCCACATAAGTAGCATGTACCAGCATTTCATTCCTTTTTGTTACCAACTGATAGTCTATTATATGGGTGTGTCGCATTTTATTTCCACGTTCATAAAAATTCTTTTCTTAGGCTGTAGTAAATTGGTTTCTCTTCTACAGGATTTGAGTGAATTTGTTTGTTTTTCCTCAATTCCCCCTGATAAGCCCTAAAGATGACAATTACAGTTTGATTCTGTTACCCTTGTTGATTTAAAATTAGTATCAAATACAAATTTTAAGTACTTATCATTAAAAATCTTTCCATATAGCCTTTAAGTTTCTTTTTTAAAAAATAAAACTTTTATAATTCTAACCTTTTAAATTTAGAAGCTATGTCAAAGCAAATATTTTTCTCCGTTTTAAAAGGTATTTTTAGCACTTAATATTTGTAAAACTCTTATCTATTGGGAGCTTTTTTGGGAAATCTTTCATTACATAAGGAGATACTTAATTTGCTAAATAGATAATTTAAAAATGTATATTTTGATGCTTCTCAGATCTTTATCATCTAGTGTTTTAATAGTAAATAATTTATGAGATAGTATGATTATCTGACCTTATTTTTAAAACTCATTTAAGGATGGTGGAACCATTAGGAACAGGAGAAGGGAGAAAATATTTAGGACCTACATGACAGGAATATCGGTAGACCTTTAATATGCTAACTTCTTTAATCTTACAGCACCCTTCGGATAGCTATTTTTACTCTATTTTAGTTTGGTAACTAAGGTTCAGAGAGGGTAATGCTCCAGTTTAGTGAGCAGCTCTGAGTAAAACAGCAATGTTAGGTGAGACCCAAGCCATTCCTTCTTCCTACTTACTGAGCTGTGCCCTGTGGATACAGAGGCCGCTGAACCCGGAAGCATAGCGAGTACATCACGTCTATCCCACTGGTATTTCGTGACACAGCCAGCAGCACATCTTAGCTTCTAGATTGTATGACCACACCATTGCCGGACGTCTATGTATGTAAAGTCCATTAGATGTCAATGGGCACACTTGTTCTTCTAAATGGTATCATCTGTGTGCCTCTTAGTAAGTATTAAGAGTAAAGGAATCATTAGGGATCACGTGTCTTGACTTTGCTGCCGCTTTATTTTGAACCTTGGATGAACTCACATATCCCTTTGTTAGGTTTTTACTGTAGAGTTAAAATGATACTGATATTTTTTCTTAGTTCTCATATGTAAGAGTTGGGGAATCAGTGAGTGAAAAGGAAGCAGTAACTAACAATACTTTTTATTTTAATTTAGCATTGCTTTTTTTTCTTTCGTTACTTTTACATTATTTATTTGGAAATTAGAATTTTTCTCTTAACAGTATCTGTTTTAAAAGATTGTGGGCTTTTTTTTTTTTGGCATTGTCATAAATTGATGGAATTAGTCATTCGTGAGTGACAAAAATGTGACAGAACTTTTGCAAAGTTCAAATGGACTTTTAATATTCAACACCAAAGAATTTTGCCTAATTAAAGCTTCTGTTTAATGAAGATAACAATGTATAGTCCTTCATTAAAATGAACACAGAAAAAGTTCTTTCTTGGTCCTTGGAGAGGATATTATATGCAAGCCCTGATGTGTGGGTTGCAAAATGTCACTGGAATTTATATGCATTACTTGTCTAATTGCAGTAAATGTAGCATGTCCAGATAGGTTTAGAGTTAGAAGGCTGTTTGTTACTTACTGGAAAGTGCTTGAAACCTCAGTACCCAGAGGCAGCTGTGCCCAGGTCCTTCCCCTCTCCCCAGAGATGGCTAAGGAGACTCCTGCTGGACCCTGTCTTTCATGGCGGGAGCAGTAAACATGACAGGTTGTTTGGGAGCCATCTGTTTAGAATGGCTGCTGCTTTGTATGCGGCAGTGAACTTGAGATCAGTTTTCTGTCTTTCTTCCTGGTAACAGTCTTATTTGGTGTCACAACAGGTGGAAGTTGATGGGTTGAAACTAAATGTGACCGGCACGTGGAACCTGGCTTCACCCTTATTGTCTGTCAACGTCGATGGCACTCAGAGGACGATACAGGTAAATGTTCTGACGGTTTACTTCGAGGGGTCCTGCAAGTCCAGAATCCTTACCAGCAGCTGCCTTTAGGTTAATTCTGACAGTTATAGTAGGGGAAGCTGCATATTATGCATCTCCTACATGTATGGTGGAAAACATTTTTTCTTTCTTTGGAGGATCTTGAGGCAAGTCTTCAGAGGAATCAATATTTTCTTTTTCCCGGCAATCCGGGAAGGCTGGTGAATTAATACTTACTATATACTTTGTCGTAAATGAAGCACCCTGTGCGCTTTTCCAAAAATATTAGAAGATAGCCATTTTTGTTGCCATTGTGGGTTTTTAGTTATAAAATATGACTTTGTTACTTTCCTTTTCATGTGATTGAGATCGTATAGCACTGGATCAGTAGAAATGTGAGCTGTGTATTGATTTGCCAGAACACATTGATGCCTTTTAAAAATTGAGTAATCTCAATTTATTAACCTTTATTTTCCCTCCAAAGTAAGATTTCTTGCATCAAGGAAATGACTTGAAATCCAGAATTGATTGAATGTTCTTTGTCATCAGTGACCTCCATTTTAAAGGAGCTATGAAAAGAGATTCTGCCAAAGTTTCTTCAGCTGACCTCATAGTTGAATTTTAGAGTACCAGGGAAAACAAAAGAAAACAAAGAACACTGTGTAACATGTGATGATCACATGCAAATAAAAGTCATAACCCCCATAGGATTAAATAATGCTCATTCTTTCTGTTGTTTTTTTTTTTAACAAAAATATTTTTATGTTGCCCTAACTTGATTTTGCATAGAAAACTGATTTTTAGAACCTAGAGACATCAAAAGACTCACAGATAAAGACTTCTGTATGTCAGATTCTCATATATACCTCTATTAGAGAGGGAGGTATTCCAGAAACTTCCAGGATATATTTGATGACTAAACTAATTTCTAAGCCAGGCTTAATTGGCATATTATCTTTATGGGTCTAAGAAATACGGAATTCTCAGGAACGAGCTGTATATTTTGACTTCGGTTTGGTAACTTGCCTCAGTATATTTTTTCTCGCATATTTTCTTTCATATTCTAATGATGAGGTTGAACACTTTGAGACCCTTGGAAAAAATATCATTGCATAATTTTACATTATATAGATCCATTTATTTTGTCTTCAAAAAACCTGGATTTGTCGCACTAGTTTATGTTCAGTCGAATGTGCTCTGCACTGAACATGCTGTGGCCAGACATGTGTGTTCCGGGCAGGGGACACAGTATGATTTCCTAGCTGTGAGCAGAGAGCGAGGAAGTCCTGCTGTCCAGATTGGTGTTTCATGATATTTTCAGTTTCCTTCTCAGGGACTGCAGATAGGTAACTTGATGGCACTTTTATATGGAGAGTTAATTCTAGCTATGTTAATACTGGATATGTACTTAGAATAATTCCCAGAAATATTTTCCCTGTCATTGGGAGAATATTCAGTAAATCCCTTTTCATTCTTTGTAAGTTCTTTGCTTTTAAAAAATACATTAATCTGAACTCAGTGACCCCTCAAGGCAGGGCCCCCCCCGCCCAACTCTTTGGAAAGGTCATTGCTTCCAATTACGTACTATTTCATTGGAAGGAAATAAACTCAGAAAGGTATAAATGGTTTACTGGATAAAAACCAAAAAAACTCATTTACCTTAAAAAAAAAAAAAAGGCGAGGAAACTTTCTGAGGAAAGTTCTTCCTTCCTAATGTTCACTTGCTATGAACATTAGCGTTTATTTGCTTGTTAGGAACATTAGTTGACTTTTTAAATCTCCAAAACATAATGTGGTCCCCATGAAATTAATCACATAATGAGAATAAATACTACACAGTACTTCGTATCGGGTGCGGTTCTGAGCACAGTGCAATTACATTCATTTCATCTTCACGGCAACTGTATGAAGTAGTAGGTACTATTATTGGCACTTTCGTAAATGAGGCCCTTGAGGTTCAGAGAAGGTAAGTGACTTGCTCAAGGTCACATGGCTGGTAGCAGATAGAGCCGGGATTTAAGTCTGAGCAGACTTGCTGTGGGACTGTTGCTGTTAAGCGTCCCGCTCTGCCGAGGCAGTCTAAGCAGCTGTTATGTGATTACCTTCCTAGGAGGGAGCTGAGCAAAAATCCGAACCTCGGCAGGGTGACCGCAGAGTGCGTGCTTCTGACCACTGTGCTATATAATACTTCTTGGTTTTCTCCATCGGAGTTCTTCAAATAAGAATTTACTTTTCATTCATGGTTTAAACCAGTGATGCTCAAACTTTGGTGTGCTTCAGAATTACGCAGAAGACTTGATAAAGTTCAGATGGCCGGACCCATCCCCAGAGTTCGCTCCAGTTCAGTTGGTCTGGGCTCGGTGTGCATTTCTAGTATGTTCCCATGTAGTGCTCCTGCTGCTGGGCCAGGGCTAGTAGTCTGAGGACCACCGCTTCCAGCCTTTGCAGTTGGAGAACAAGCTGGGTGTCCTGAGCAAAAAAGTGAAGTAGGTAGGAGCCAAGTCATTTGAAGTCTTGCTGATGACACAGTGTGGCCTCCACTTTGTCCTTGGCCAGTGGATCCGTGGACGAGTGTTCCCGAAGGAAGTGGTGGTCTGAGAGCGTCGGAGTTCAGGAAGAGCTCGGTTTGAGTTGCATTGTGGAGAGAAGATGAAAGGAAAGTGAGATTGGACGCAGGGAGAGAAGTTAGGGCCTGTTCCAGAAACAGAGGAGGGGAATCATCTTCTCTCAGAATGTCTTCCATCCAGACAAGAGCATTTGTGGTGAAGGGATTTGAAAAGACAGTAGAATGAACGGTGACTTCACAGTGTTCTTTGTAGCTGTCTCTTCCGCTTGCCGTAAGCCCGGGCAGATCTTCAGGGTTTGTGCCAGGCTCCCTTTTCTCGGTGCTGACTTCCTGGGCTGAGTCGCCCAAGCCTTTCAGCTCCGTACCTCCAAACAAATAGCTGTGAAAATGCTACTGTGTGTTTCAAAGAAGAACTACGGAGTGGATATGACCACAAGTGTTTTTCAGGTGATTTTATAGTTATAATGGCTGGGTTTTTTCCTCCTGGATTTTTGTGCTTACTTTTAAACTTTTTCTTACTAAATATTTTATGTACACAAATACGTATTAATTTGTATAAAAGCTAAAGAACACAACAACAACCCGATTATTTACCATCTGGATTAAACAAGGAAACATTCCCAGTACTACTGCCTTTCCTCTGTGCTCTTTTTTAATTAAATCCTTCCTCCTGCCCCCTAGAGGTAACTACCATCTCAATTTTTAAATTGCCTTTTAAAATACATTTTAAATACATCCCTCCCTTCGTCTTCTGTAGGAATGTTACATATCCATACTGTAAACGGTATGTTGTTAGCTTTTGATCTCTTTGAGTTGACATCGTTGGCACCGTAGTCTCTCTGTGCTTCTAGGAGTTGCTTGTGTTTGTGAGGTTGGTCATCTGAATGCATGTAGCTTGCTTTATTTCCATGCTGTATGTTATTAAGTCATGTTAATGTACCACAGTTTATTCTTTCTCTCCTAGGTAGATGTTTGTGTTACTTATTTTGTTTTCAGAACAAACACTGCTTCTATGAATGTTTCTCTGTGTGTTTCTTCTTGAAATAAGAGTTTCTTCAAGGAATATGCAAATAGAACAGCTGGTTGCAGGGACTGTATTCTTAATCCTGCCCAGTAATGCTGAAGGGTTTTTCCTCTGTGGGTGTACCAATATATGTGGCGACCAACAGTGCTGCTATCAAGAATATGAATAATAAGAAAACCTAATTGTACACTTACTGTGTCAGGCTGACTCTTTTATATAATTCACCTGTATCAAAGTATTTAATCCTCACACCAATCCAATGTACTAGTGTTATTCTGCATTTTGCAGTTGGGGAAACTGAGGCCTTAAAAATACTAAATTGCTCACCCAGGGCATTCTGTTAATAAATGGAAGAGCCAGGATTTGGACCCTGGAATCTGTGCCTTTAACAATTTGGCTTCACATCCTAGGTAACTCTTGGTATCCAGGCTACTTAAGTTTTTCCTGACTGGTGGGTTTAAATGGTATCTCTTTGTAATTTAACATCTATTGGTTAGTAATGACAATGAGCATTTAAAAAATATATTTATTGACACTCCTGTTTTCTCTTCTACAAACTGCCTGTTCATGGCTTTTGCCCATTTTTTTTATTGGAGTATTTCTTTTTCTTATTGATTCATGAAAGTTCATATTTTTGTGAATTCTGATCCTCTGTTAGTGGCTTGTGTAGTAAATCTATGTTTAATATTTTAGGAACCACTATACTGTTTTCCACAGTGACCGCACCATTTTATAGTCCCACCAGCATTGCTCAAGAATTCCAGTTTCTGCACATATTCACCAATGCTTGTTTTTTTTTTTCATGGTTTTGTTCTAGTATAACAGTACTAATGGGTGTGAAGTGGTACCTTATTGTAGAACAAGATTCATTTAGATAGTTATTGAGGAAAACATTCTGAGTACTTCCTAATAATTGGCCTTCCTTTATCTTTTTTTTTTTTTAAACCAGGTAACCACTTTACTGCACAAATGGAACTTTTCTAGTGCAAGTAGAAGAAACTTTTTTAAAAAAGAATTATTTATTTACAACTCTTCTTTCAAACCTATTTTCTCAGCTTATTCTTTTCTCCCCTGCATAAAATCATAAGCAGTTCTGTCATGTAGTTGCTACAAGGGAATAAGCAATCAGTTTTCTACTTGGGAGAAGGTGTGTTTATTTTTTTATTTATTTGAGAGAGAGTGAGAGAGATAGAGTGCACAGAGGGAGAGACAGAGGGAGAAAGAGACTCCCTGCAGAGCAGAGAGCCTGATGTGGGGCTCCATCCCAGGATCCTGAGATCATGACCTGACCCAAAAGCAGATGCTTAACGGACTGAGCCACCCAGGCACCCCAGGAGGGGTGTGTTTGAAAATCTAGTTCATTGTAATGTCAAAACTGTATAATCTCTCTTCCTGTCCTCAGTTCCTCCTCAAGACAGAAATTTTTAGGGAAAGATGAAAGTATTGTTGCTTTCATCTGGGCTCTCTCCAAAGTTGCAATTTGGGATAAAGAGGGGAGGAACATGGTAGGAAGAACTTGGATGACCCGGGCTAATGTAACCTGTCATTCATTATTCTGGGGGCATGGCAAACATCTAAAGTTGGCTGGTGTCTTCAAGGATGCTTTTTGTGGCTTTGGGAGAATTTCGCACCCGTAGAACCCTTAAAGCCTGCTCTGTCTTTTGCCAGTTGACTTTACCCTCCTGATTCTCATCCCTCCAGATTTTCCTGTTGAGCAGGGTCTCTCATAATGACCCAGGCTGGGCCTCTTCTGCACAGACCATGTTGGGACACAAGAAATAATCATCAGTGTATGCCTCATCATACTCTTCTCTCTGTTTTGCCACCAAAGCAATTGTTAGTCTTATGTAGATGTCCCTCAAAATCCAGGAGATGCACGGAAAACCAAGTGATTCTCTTAAAATGCCTTTCACTTAAAAGTGTTCAACCTTGAGTTCTTAGCTTAACAATTCAGCCTCCACTGATTAATTTTAATTTCTTTCATATTCTTTTGAGGTGGGAGATGGGCAGTTGTTGGTTTTATAGTTCTTAGCATGTTCTACTACATAGCTAGTCTAGCTTCTTAATGTGAGTATTTAGCACCTGTTTAGTTTTATTACTGAATCCCTGTGGCTACATGAAAAGTAGCAGTTAGCATCTTTATCTGACTAGATGATAAAATAGTTGGGTAGAAAGCAAACCTTTGCTTTAGGAATTAGCTCCCTATTCATCCAATCAAATTCAGTTGTATCACATTACTTACTTTCCTGGTTTTTACTGGTAAACCTCATGAGTTTAATATTATCCATTTCTTTCTTTCTTTTTTTTTTAAGGTTATGTTTATTTATTTGCCAAAGAGACACCCAGAGAGGGAACAAAAGCAGGGGAACAGGGAGAGGGAGAAGCAGGCTTCTGCTGAGCAAGGAGTTTGACACAAGGCTCGATCCCAGGACCCTGGGATCATGACCTGAGCCAAAGGCAGATGCTTAACGACTGAGCCACCCAGGTGCCCCTATCCATTAATTTCTTTAAGAAATAAACTGTAGGGGTGCCTGGGTGGCTTAGTGGGTTAAAGCTTCTGCCTTCAGCTCAGGTCATGATGCCAGGGTCCTGGGATCGAGTCCCGCATCAGGCTCTCTGCTCAGCAGGGAGTCTGCTTCCTCATCTCTCTCTGCCTGCCTCTCTGCCTACTTGTGATCTCTGTCTGTCAAATAAATAAATGAAATCTTTAAAAAAAAAACCTGTAATTTGGCATGTACCATCATTTGGATAATGAATGTCATAGGTTACTAAATTCCTTTAATTGATCAAAGTTTTCAGTTTCGATTTACCCTTCAGTTAGCACTGCCCTGCTGAATTCCTGGCATATGGAAAGGCTCAGCAACCGGACAAATGGATGAGTGGATGAGTGCATGGATAGTCATCTTGCATTTTGTAATTTCAGAAATAAATCTGCCCTGGGCGCCTGAGTGGCTTCGTCGGTTGAGCATCCGACTCTTGGTTTTAGCTCAGGTGGTGACCCAGGGTTGTGGGATCGAGCCCTGTATCAGGCTCCACTCAGTGTGGAGTCGGCTTCTGCTCCCCACCCCCCACCATGCACTCCCTTACTCGCTCTCAAATAAATGAATAAGTAAAATCCCCAACAACAAAACAAATCTGCCTCTTCTGTACTTTTAGGATTTAGATTTTATTTCTCTAAGACTGCATTGAATTAGACTTTGTTCATATGACAGCCTTCTTAGCTGTTTTACCAATTCTCTTTTTTAATTCCCAACTTTGTGATAGTTGCAGAATCTGTTCTCTACTAGAGAACATGGCAGCTTGATCTCTCTGGATACAGAACCACCATAGTTCTTGTGAGAGCGAAGACCGACTCCCAAAAGTATTGTGCTCACCAAGCACATTTCTTTCCAGTCAAGGAAATACCTTATTTTCCTATGCTGTTTAAGGCCAATAGTACCACCTATTGATGGGTATAGAAAAAGGTTCAGTTCAGACTGTTCCTGATTTCCTTTCTCTCAGAGGTTTGTGCGCCCATTGCTTGACCTCTCTCTTCCCCAGCGTCACTAATAACTCATTGTTCCCCTAAGTCTACTGCACAACCTCTTACTTCAACTTACCCACATGGCTGCTTTAAGTCTTTTTCTTTTCTTTTTAAATATTTTATTTGTTTTGACAGAGAGAGAGAGAGATCACAAATAGGCAGAGAGGCAGGCAGAGAGAGAGGGGGGTAAGCAGGCTCCCCGCTGAGCAGAGAGCCCGATGCGGGGCTCGATCCCAGGACCCTGAGATCACGACCTGAGCCGAAGGCAAGAGGCTTTAACCCACTGAGCCACCCAGGTGCCCCAAGTCTTTTTCTTTTCTGACATCTAGAAAGTCATATTCATGGACAAAAGTTCTAATCATTGTTAATTTTAAGGGTAGAGCTAGTGATACGTGTATCTGAAAGGAGGAGAACCCGGTATTTTGAAATGAAGTGATTTATACTGAAGAATGAGCACATAAACATCAAAAACTCTTAAAGATACTTCTAGGTCTTCCAGAATTTTTATAAGCTTTTAATTTATTTCTTCATATAATAATTAAACCAAGTTTTCCTCAGATATTCATGGAAAATAAAATGAGAGTATTTCATATTTCTTTCTTTTTTTCTGTTGGGTATATACCAGTTATTTTTCTATTATTTCCATTGCAAATGGAGAGTCCATCAGTAATTATGTTTATAAAATAGGTCTTAGGGATATAATCTGAAAACCTACAATCATTTCTCATTTCTGTTGTGGGAAGGTATAATCTCATTTTCAAATTACCAATTTAAAAAGTTACAGAATGGAGCAGCATTGTCCATTAGAAATCTAATGAACCATATATACGCAATTTTAAGTTTCTTAGTAGCCACCTTAAGAAAGTAAAAACAAGTGAGATTAATTTCACTAATCCATTTTGTTTAACTCAGTATATTCAAAATGTTAGCATTTCAAGATGAAATAATACAAAAAATTATTAATGTGATACCAGAAACAACACATATGCCTGGCGTGCATATATACCCATAACAGCTTAGAAGCAACAGAACTATGAATATGAAATGCAGTCATACCAGAACAAGGAAATTTTGTGTAAAGAAAATTATGTTCCACAGCCTCCATGTTTAAATTACTTAATATTTTTAAAAGATTTTATTTATTTATTTGAGAGAGAGAGCATGAGAGAGAGAGAGCATGAGCGGTGGGGGGGGCGTGGGAGGGTTAGAGGGAGAAGCAGACTCTGCCCAGCAGGGAGCCCAGTGCCAGACTCCACCCCCATCCCCAGACTGCAGGACCGGGACCTGAGCCAAAGACTGTCACTTAACCAACTGAGCTACCCAGGCGCCCTAAATTACTTAATATTAAATAAAATGGAACATTTTAATTTCTCAGTCACAGTAGTCACATTCCAAGTCCTCAGTAGACACAGGTGGCTAGTGGTTCTCTTACAAAAGAAACCTGTCATAAATAAGAGAGTGCTCCTAGAAGGAAAAACATACTGGTTTTTTGGTCCTCCCCTGTGTGTCGACCGCAGTTTTGGCTTTTATCATTTAAAATTAGGAGTAGGTGAATTAAATTCATTTTTAAGCAGAAGATGAATTTATCCTCTAGTTGATGAACTTTCAACATTTTATTTTAGAAGTGTAACAAAACTTAGGACTACTTGTAATATACGGAATGATTTCCTGCCTACAGCATATAATGAAGTGTTGGAACAAAAGATTTGCCATGTTTTGTAGGTGTAGAGCTCCCTGTACTGTCTTCACACACCCTAGCACCTCTGTAGCTTGGAACAGGCTGCTCAAATAGAATTTTATTTTATTTTGATTTCTGGGACTATATTCCTATGCAGCATTCTTTTTGACCTTGAAAGAGGCTCTTCAGTTTTACTCTGAACAACTCAAGTAGTTCTTTCATTTCTTATGGTGTAATTTGTCTGCTGGGATTTAATGTGTTGCTTCTTGCCAGCATTTTACATACTAGATTTTCATTTCGCGTGGTCACGTCGTTTGAACATTTGCAGGCAGAGCTGCCGCCTGCTATTGGCCTGTTTCTTTGTGTGGCATGATTCTTCTATCCACCTGCTCACAGCAGGTTGTCTACAGGCCTGAAGAGTAGCTAAATACTTTTGAAAATATCTTGCGATCCTGCTAAGGTTTAACAGTCTCTGCGTTTGTGCGATGTGAAGCTATTCATGATGTACCTTTGAAGGCTTTTCTTCTTTTTATTTCTCATATTCTTACTTAAATATTTTCAAGAGAAGATAAATTTATGATAAATAAGAGTGCAAAGCTGACTGCAGCACTGGTGCGTTCTACGATGAATAGGTTATTGATACTCAGCTAAGTGGAACTAATTTTCTATGTTAAAGCAGACACATTGGGAATAGTGTCACGGGAATGTCATGTTATTTACTGCAGAATGCCAGATTAAATGGATTATTTGTGCACTGATTGCGATGTTAAATAGATTACATAACATGATAACTTAAAATGCTCAGTGGGCCTGTGTGATATAGAATATTATATATAAGCACATGAATATGGTAGAGCTGTAGTTGTGTTTACAGATTGAATAACTGTGATATGTTTGCAAATGCTTGTCTACCCAGAGTTTGAATAGATTTTTAAGTTTTAAACTTTTCGCTTTTTTTTTTTTGAGGAAAATGAATTGCGTCTCGTACCTCTTGAGTAAGGGACGTTGAAAAGAAGCTATTTTCTTTTTTAAAAGTTTTTTAGATGAAAACAATGCTCACATCCTCTGGGAAGATACTTTTGTTATAATCCTTATAAATGCATAGATGCTAAAGTAAATATTTTAATAATATTTTAATTAGAAAATTAAATAAGTGGCTTATGTGTTTGCTTATACTTTGCCAGTATCAAAAAAAAGTGGCTCTGGAAGCAGTCTTCTGTTTTTAGTCCCAAAATAAATGTTTTCCGTGTTTTTCAGCTGTTTCTCCCCATCCCCTTAGAAGTAATTAGCTGTTATTTTGTACTATGTGCATGTGATTACTCTAGAGTTATCAAATGTAATATGAAACCATCTATTTAGGACGTATAGGATATATAAATATATAACTTTGTAAGTGGAGGTTGGTATTTTTTCCAAAGAAGTAGGAAATGAGAAAGTAATTATTAACCATCTCCTTTTCACATTCCTGAAAACATCAATTACAGTTACACATCTTAGAAACAAGCCCACCAGGAGAACAGAAATAACTCCTTTCACTATGCTTCGAAAAATTTAATCACAATTTAACAGCTGGGATGTATTTACAACTCTATAATTTAAAATATTAATTTTGACACCTCTACCTGCTTTTGTAATGGAGTCCCAGAAGCTTAGCAGTTTTCTTGTCTCTAGTGGCACTGGTTTTATGATTTGGAGCTGCTTTTAAAAATTTACTATAATGGGAAAATGTCATTCTGCGTCTCCCCTTGCTCCTCCCCCCACGTATTTTTTTTCTCCTCTACTATCTGTTTACTAGAAAATGATATTTTAGTAGCTGCCAGAAGGAGAGAATTTTGAATAGTATAAACACCGATTGTGTAAATGTAGAAAAGAATGCAAGCAGCTGCCGTGGCGAGCGATAAGACAAATCCCATAGTAATTGGCCTTTACCGCACGTTATCGTGCTGGATATCAGCGAGGGGAAAAAAAACTATTACTATTTCTTCCTCTTACTGTTCAGTGAGATTACTTTTTAAAGGTGACATTACCTCTGATTTCATTATCCCAGAAAGATATTTTTGGAGCATTATTTTGTGAATGTTTGCTTTTTTTGAGTGAACGGCCTTTGCGAATTTTCTATGAATTTGATTCCCGCAAATCCTGAAGTTGTTTCAGTAATCAAAGCTTTCTTCTTGAATATTCTTTCTTTAAAGAAAAAAAAGGTGTATGTTTTGTAAATGTTGGAGCAGAGTATAAAAATAAGAACAGAAGGAGTTTTTATCTAGCTCTAAAGTGCCACTTAAACTAGGAAAAGGGGTAAAAAAAACACTTGGAGAAAATATTTGACTAAGGATGAGGTATGTTTCATGAAATTTTGATTTTATTTTACTTTCTGTTACTGGCTTGTCAAATGGTCAGTTCATGTTTGTTTTGGCACGTCTCCGACTCTTTGTAAGCTCTGATACTTTGTTCTTTGTGAATTCTAAAACCTAATTGTCTTCATCATGAACTGTGGGAAAATTGTATATTCCTGGTTTTGTATAGGGATAAATTCCAGTTTGAGTGAAATTTTATTTCTCCATTTTTTAATTGTATCAGTCCTTATTGCTGAGCTGTGTCAGGTTTGGGCAGTTCTCTTTTTTCCTCTCTCTCTCCCCCTCACTCTCCTATCCACTGCCCCCCCCCCCAACATGTACAACATTTACAATGGGGATGTAGACACCAAACATGTAAACACGTGAGTAAGGTAATTTGAGTACTAAGAAGGTCGATAAAGGCTATAAGATAGGATACTTCATAGAAAGTACTTAAAGGAGGTAGCTTTAGCGAAGGGCTGGAAAGTGTTTCTGAACAGCTTACATTGAGTTGAGACCTAGGAGGAGAAGGGGGCAGCCACATAAAAATTTAGGGTGTGAAATTCACAAGTTGCAGGAATGGCAAGTGCAAAGGCTCTGAGACAGGCACAAGCTTGGTTTGTGCAGAGGCCCAAAGGAAGGCCAGCATCTTGAGTATAGCTTAGGAGAGTAGAAGAAGATAGGCAGGGACTAGATTGTATTAGGGCTTCTTTGTAGGCCAAAAAGTTTGGGTCTTATTCAGTTCCTACTGTCAAGCTTTTGAAGGATTTTGAGTAGAAGAGTGATGCGATGTGATTTAAAATCACTACTGTGAGGAGGATAGACCATAGGGGACCAGTGGTGGGATTAAGTGAACGTTTGTTTGATCCCTGTAGTGGGCCAGGTGAAAGCTGCTGATGGCCGAGACCAGGAGTCGGCCAAATCCAGCCCATGGCCTGCTTTGTACTGCTCCCAAGTGGAGTGGTTATTACATTTTTAAGCGGTTGGAAAAAATTTACAAGAAGAATAGCGATTCATGACACATGGAAAGTATGTGACATTTAGATTCCAGCAGCCGTAAATACAGTTTTACTGGAATAGAGCCACATTCATATGTTTGTTATTCGCTATGACTGCTTCTGGAATTTTAAGTAAAACCCTAATACCCCGATTTTTCCCTATCACACAGCAATTCAGAGGCTTAGCAGTGGTAAAGTTTGTTGTGATGTTTTTGAGCTCAGAACCAAGATTTAAATTTTTCCGAAGAAGAACCACCCTTAGACACTGTTATCAAACATCGAATGGCTTTGAAAATTAGTTTGTGCTGCAGATTTGATGTTTGTTAATGAACTCAACCTAAACTTGCAAGACAAAACAGTACTTACATGCAAAATTTATACGGTATTACCATTTTGACAATGTTTGAATTACAGCTAATGTCAAGCTGCTTTTTACCCTTCCCAGGCTGTCAAAAGATTAAAACAAGAAGTGAACTGCAAAAAAAAAAAAAAAAAAAAAAAAAAAAAAAAAAAAAAAAAAAAAAAAAAAAAAAAAAAAAAAAAAAAAAAAAAAAAAGTGAACTGCAGTTTCAGCAGCGTTTTTCAAACTTCAATACAAGAGCAAAGGAAATGTCCATATTTAACATCCATCTCATTGTGCAGGCGAGGTCTTCCACCTAGCCTAGAATCGGAAGTGACCCAACTTCAGTGTATGGTGAGGCTGAAGGCACTTGTCAGGAGAGGAATCATAATAGAATCCTGTAAATGCCCTCCAAGCAGTGAGTGTGCTTAAGGAAAGCCCTGTGCCTGTGGCTTCTTGTCCGAATTGAGCAGAACCTGTCAGTGGGGAGAAGGTATTGTCAAAGGTGTAACAGCGGGGCCCCTGGGTGTCTCCGTTGGTTAAACATCTGCCTTTGGCTCAGGTCATGATCCCAGGGTCCTGGGATGGATGGAGCCCCAATTCAGGCTCCCAGCTCGACAGGGTGCCCGCTTCTTCCTCTCCCTCTGCTGCTCCCCCTTGCTTGTGGTCATGCGCATGCTCTCTTTCTCAAATAAAATCTTCAAAAACAATAAGGTGAAAGAGGTAAAATTGCATTGCAGATCACCATTAACAGATGCATATTTGCTTGCCATTGATTTTGATGACAGAGAACACTAACTTTGAGCCCCAATTAAGTAGAATTTTATCCCTAAATAAGAGGATTCCATTTTCCTTATTAGTGTCACCAAAAAATTGTGCTTAGGTATTACTATATTTTGGATGTTGTCCAAAAAATTGTGAAAATCCGTTTTCTTTCTTGTTCTGTAACTAACTACCTCATATCCTCAATTTTGCCTCAGAAAGCCTAAAACATTGACCTCATGGCCCTTTACAGAAAGAGTTTATCAAGCCTTGGCTTAGAGTAAGGTGGTAGCAGGCAAAATGGTAAGAAGTGAGCTACTTTGGCATTTATTTGGGCGGGAAGGCAGAAAAGATGGATGGATCAGATGCCAGGTATGAGTGAAGACTAGGCAGCTGGGTGACGGATGGCAGTGGTTATGGAGATGGGAGGTAGCGGAGGAGCGGGGTTGGGGAGGCAAATCAGTAGTCCTGTTTGGACTTCGTAGGTTTAATATGCACATTAGATACCCACGTGTCGAGGTCCAGCTAACAGTCGTCTCTGTGAGTCTTGAACTCATAGGGCAAATGGGAATTGCAAACATACATCCCATAGTCTTAAGCCTGTAGATTTTCTCTCAAAACATGGATCCGCCACATATAAAAGGAACTTACACCATACATAAAGATGTACTTAAATGGATTAAAGAACTAAATGTTACACCTAAAACCATAAAACTTCTAGAAGAAGGTGGAGGCCAAAAGCCTCATGACACTGGACTTGGGAATGATTTCTTGGATACAACACCAAAGTCATAGGCAACAAAGGAAACAGACAAATGGGACTACATCAGACTTCAAAATGTCTGTGCATCAGAGGTCACGAACAACAGAGTGAACGGGAGAAAAAATTTGCAAATCCTGTATCTGTTCAGGGGTTAATACCCAGAATTTATAAAGAACTACAACTTAACAAGAAGACAACGAACCTTATCTACCTACCTATCTATCTATTTATAAAGATTTATTTATTTAGGGACACCTGGGTGGCCCAGATGGTTAAGGATCTGCCTTTGGTTCAGGTCATGATCCTGGGGTCCTGGAATAGAGCCCTGCATTAGGCTCCCTGCTTAGTGAGGAATGTCCTTCTCTCTCTTCCTCTGCCCCTCCCCCATCACTTCTGTGCACTATGTGCGCGTGCGCGCGCGCGCGCTCTCTCTCTCAAATGAATAAATTAAATCTTTTTAAAAATAAGATTTATTTATTTATTTTAGAGAGGGAGTGTGTGAGCAGGGAGAGTGAGGGCCAGAGGGAGAGGGAAAGAGAGAGAATCCCCAGCAGAGTCCCCATTGAGTGAGGAGCCCCGACCTGGGGCTCAGTCCCAGGACCCTGAGATCATGACCCAAGCTGAAATAAGAGTCTGAAAAATCAAGAGTCATAAGCTTAACCGACTGAGTGACCCAGGTGCCCTCCAAATTAACCTGATTTTGAAATTGAACAAAGGACTTAAATGGTCTTTTCTCCAATGGTGATACACAGACAGGCAATAAACATACGGTAATTTGCTCAACATTATTCATCATCATAGAAGTGTAAATCAAAATGACAATGAGGTAGCATTTCACATCCTTTAGGGTGGCTACTACCCCCCCTCCCAAAAAAACCCCAGAAAATAACAAGTGTTGGTGAGAACATGGAGAAAGTGGAATCCTTGTGCAGTGTTGGTAGAATTGTAAAACGGTACAACTTGTATGGAGAGAAGTATGAGGGTTCCTCGGAAAATTTAAAAATAGTACTCAGTGGTCCAGCAGTCTCACTTCTAGATCTATATTGGAGAGAATTGAAAGCAGGTCTTAAAGAGTTATTTGAACAGCCCAGCTGATTGCAGCATTATTTAGAATAGCCAGGAGGTCAAAGCGACTAAATGTCCATCGCAGATTAATGGATAAGCAAAATACAGTATATACATACACTGGGATAATACTCAGGCATAAAAGAGAAAGAAATCCTGTCACATGATTAAACCATGAGGACACGCTGAGGGCAGACAACAAACGACAAATACTATATGTGTCCGCTTGTATGAGGCACCTAAAGCAGTCAGATTCCTTGAAACAGAAGGTAGAGTGGTGGTTACCAGGGTCTGTTGGGAGGGACAAAGGGGCAGTTGTTTAGTGGGTACCAAATTTCAGATTTTCAAAATGAGAAGGTTCTGAAGGTCTGCTTCACGACAACCTAAATATCCCTTACACACTGAACTGTGTACTTACGGTTAAAATGGTAAACTGTGTTGTGGTTTTTACCACCCCCTCCCCAAATCTATTAGTTGAAAAATCACAGGAGCCAAGCAATTTTTAAAAAGAAACCAAAAGTTGGAAGGATTATACAGCCTGATTCCAAGAACAATTATGAAACAGCAGCATCAGGACAGTATGGTATCGGTAGAGAGATACGTAGAACAGAATGAAGTATAGAAGTAGATGTAGACACAGGTGGTCAGTTGATTATTGGCAAAGATGCTAAGGAATTTTAAACTAAATGACTAAAATGAGCTCATTTATTAGAGAGCAGGTCACTGGTTGCCTGGGGGCATTGGCCAAGCCTGGACTGTGAAAGGGCAGGAAGAACATACTGGAAGTAGTGGAGATGTGCTGCATATGGATTGTGGAGGTGGTTTCTTAAAATTGTAGGAAGTCATTGAATTCTGTACTTCAAATGGAATGCAGTCTTTTGTACCTAAGTCATGCTTCCGTGTAGTTGATTTATTTTAAGATGGTCCTGGGGATTGGGGGGAAGCATGGATGTTGATAAGATGACACAGGGAAGGAAAGTAGACGGGAAAGAGGAGAGAGCTGAGGACTGGGCTCTCCTGGGGCTCTCCTGCAGGTAGAAATTGAATGAGGAGATGAAGAAGGCTAAGAAAGAACTGCCAGGGAGGTAGGAAAAACCAGGGGCATGGATATCCTTGAAATCAGTGAAAGAATTGTGTTTGGGAAAGAGTCATTGGCAGTTCATAGCATAACATTGCTGGAGAAGATGAGGACAAAGCCTACTACTGATAGGGAAGGCAATGTGGAAATCGTACGTGATCCTGATGAGAAGGCCTACAGACAGTGGGTGAAAAACACATGGGAACAGGTTCAAAGGAGAATGGAAAGGGACAACATAGAGACCATGAAGAGAGACGACTTTTTAAGGAGTCTGGCTGTGAAGGATAAAGGGGACAGTAGCGGGAGGGAAATGGCTATGGATTTTTTTTTCTTTTGTATTCTTTGCATTTTTTTTGGTTGAAGGAATGGGATTGTTTGTCCTGTACAATTTTCCACTGTCAGAACTGAGCTGATTGCATCCCAGTGGTGTGGCTTAACATGTCCTCCGTCCCTTGTTTTCTATAAATTGATAGGTGGACCTAGAGGAGTAATCAGATTTGGGTGCCATTATCTTTGGTGAGACTGAGTCGTGCCTCTGTAAGAGACACTGTCTGGTCGCCACTCCCTTGATGCTCAAGCTTCGGCCAATAAATTCATCAAGTTTACAAAACAATGATGTTCCAATATTGTCATTTTTTGTTCATTTATTACCAGGATTCATTCTTTTAAGAGAAACTCTATCTCAACACCTTCTTAGGTTATCCAGGACTGCAGTTTTCATAGAAAAGATAAATGCTGGACCCTATTATTCTCCAAAAGTGACTAAATGAGGGTGTTTTGTTTTTGTTTCTGGTATCCATTTTGAACTCGTGGGATCAAACATACCTGGTCTGCTTCAATCCATCGCAGCTATTATCCTTATTGACGGTCAGACTTCACCAGCTCTGGCCAGGAGTTTTTTCAGTCCTTCTAACGTGGCCCCAGTCTTTGATAGCTCCCCTGCTTTCTGGTGTGGCAAGATACAGCAGCCTCATTTCTGCCCCAAACCCAGGATCGGCCATTCTGCTGAGAAACCTTGATTTCCTGGAAGTGGGAAGTGATATTTGTAGACAACATTTGGGGTACTAGGGATGTTTGTTACCCCGGGCCTCCTCAGTGTTTCTGTGGAAGATTCAGAAACTCTGCCACCGCCGCCATCTTCCCAGAATCCAACAGCCGCACTTTCAATCAGAAAATTTCTCACTCTGAACAGCTGTTAGGATTAAGTGTGTTGCTACATGATAGAAGTGATTAATTGTGCTGATTCTATTCTGGTAAATATGGACGGGATTCTGGATCTGTGCCTCAGGCTTCTGAGGAAGGAAGATTTAACTGCTGCTGGGCTGAGTCCTAAGTTTGTAGTAATGGCCATACTTTCACTGAGTATTTTCTCACTCTGTTAAAATATCAGCAGCGGGGAGGTCAGTGGATCATTGGACTACCTGTCCTCAGTCTGCGTCATTCTACAGCACTTTCCCTTCTTTTTTTAAAATTTATTTATTTATTTATTTATTTGTCAGAGAGAGAGAGAGGGAGAGCGAGCGAGCGAGCACAGGCAGACAGAGTGGCAGGCAGAGGCAGAGGGAGAAGCGGGCTCCCCGCCGAGCAAGGAGCCTGATGTGGGACTCGATCCCAGGACGCTGGGATCATGACCTGAGCCGAAGGCAGCCGCTAACCAATTGAGCCACCCAGGCGTCCCCCTTTCCCTTCTTTCTTGACAGCCACACCTCGAACTCTCCCAGCAAAACTTCTACGAGATGGTCGAAGATTGAGAGATATGTAGGTCACTCTGGTCTTTCGTAGTATGGAAAAATTTCAGAATTCTTGAAGATTGATTTTTTGTTTTCATTTCTGTGGCACTGACTTGCATGCTGTTGGGATTAAGGAGGAAGTGGAAGAAATGGTCCTTGTCCTTAAAAGAGCTCACCCTGTAAGTGCTGATCGGTCTGAGATTATGGTGATACTCCATCGTGCACAGCAGAGCTGTCCCAACCCTGCACAACTGCTGGGGTTAGGATTCTTCTTCTCCTGTTGCAGTGTAGGCAATTCTTTTATATCTCTGCATCTTTAATTTCCTCATAAGTAAAACAAAATGTAGATTTTGAGATCCATTTGCCCTCCAAATTCTAAGTTTCTATGAACGAAACAGGCTTAGTTCTGCTTTTGGGTTCACCTCTATCTAGCCTTTGAGCCCCCCCTTCCCCACTCCCCTAGTGATTGCCACCTGCTGCATTTTCCTTGGTTTCCCAGCCCAGCTCCCCAACCCCCATTCCTCTGTATCCTCAACCTTACATCAGACCATCAGTCTTACTAAAACAACCATGTTACTCCCCAGTTTTTGTTTTTTTTTAAGATTCTATTATTATTTGACAGACAGAGATCACAAGTAGGCAGAGAAGCAGGCAGAGAGAGAGGAGGAAGCAGGCCCCCTGCTGAGCAGAGAGCCCGATGCGGGACTCGATCCCAGGACCCTGGGATCATGACCGGAACTGTAGGCAGAAGCTTTAACCCACTGAGCCACCCAGGCGCCCCTCCCCAGTTTTTAAGTATAAGAACCCAATTAAGTGTGAACTCTGTGCAAGATGGGACCTGGCTCTGTAATTCCTTCTCAGTTTTCCTTTCTTGCCCCTTCACTCCATTAACCAAACCGATCTCTGGCCATATGAGACGATTTACCACGCCTTAAACTCACCATGCTTTTTCTTCAGCTGAAATTTGCATACACTGGCCCATCTGACCAAAAGTGTTTCATTTATTTCCCTTTTGGAGAATGTCTTCTCATTTTTTAGTACCCAGCTCTACTGTGTATCTGTAAGTCTTCCTTAACCTTTCTGGGCATCTAGTTGGTCTGGCCTCTTATCCATTAATACTTTGTACATTTTGTACTATGGATTTATCATACTGAGTTATAATTTATTTCTGCACTGTACCACACACACCACGCTGAGTGTGCTGGTTAGACTGCCGTTGTGCTGAGTCACCGGGGCAGGACTTGTGGGTGAGGTGACCATCTTCTTGTCTTGGTGTATTAACCTACTTTCCTTCTGACTGATCTAACTTCCCTCAATCAAGGAACCGGGGGTTGAGCTGGAATTCTGGAGATTTTCTCTGGGTTCTAGGACTTGAGTGATCTTAAAACTGGGGTTGGTAAACCTACACTTTTTAAAAAAGGAATAAAGTTAGCATATTTCTGTGATAGTCCATGACAGGAAGCCCTCCCTCCAAGGCTACATCTGGGAACTTAAAAAAAAACAACCCACAGCTACTTAGTTAGAACTGCTTAATTTTTTTGTGGAGTCTTTGAAGCCGTTGGACCCTTTCTGAGTAGCCCAGAAAGAAAGAATTTTGAAGAACAGGTTAAGAATGAACAGAGCAATTTTACGGATGAGAATTATCTGGGGAAAAATAAAAGTATGATTTACTTCCAGTGAACTATTTAGTTATCTATTTATAGCAAGCTAAAAATCGAGCAAGATATGCACAAGTCATATTGTATTCACTTTGAACTTTTCTATTTACAAATACTTGCATAACATAGAGGTTATATCTGTTTTCAGTAGTCTCTGGGTGAAGAAGAATTGTGGTGTCCTCTTGTTATTTTAAACAAATGCTAACTTTTTATGACAGGTTTATTGAGATAGAATTCACATACCACACAGTTCACCCAAAGTATTTTTTACTGTATTCCCAGAGTTGTGCAACCACCTCCACAATCAACTAATAGAACATTTTCACCAACGTGGAAAGAAACCCCGTACTAATTAGCAGGCATTTCTCATTTCCTCCCAGTCCTTGTCCCTCAGGCAGCTACCCTTCCTTCCTCCCTTCTCTTTCTTATCTTTTTCCTCCCTTCTTCCCTCCCTTCCTTTCTAAAAGGAATTTGATCTGTGCTTTATACCTGTTTTTTCTTAAAGTTTGGTAAAAGCACAACCACTCCCATGCTGTATCACAGCTTCAACCAATCGATAAGCAAATTATCATTTGATTGAAAACACAGTTCTTTAAGAAGTCACTTACTTTTGTATAGAGACTATTATCCAAGAAGAATAATATGGTAAGTTAAGAGTTCAGACTTACTGGATAGGACTTGACTTCTGGGCTTCAGAAAGATGTGGAACCTCTTCCTGAAGAAATTTTTCTTTTTCCCCCTAGACTTACTGGCTTTAATATGGGCTTGCTTCTCCAGTCTCAGTCGGATGGAATGCCCCACGTAAGGCATGGCGAAGAATCGTTTCTTACGGTCTCTGTTACTTAGGTACTAAGGGATAGACTTATTGAACTTGTGCTAGATGATTCTTCCAAAGATGTCTCTTACCCAAGCATGAGGTCTTAGCTTTTTCTTGAGCAGTCTGAAGAAGCCTTAGGGCATCTTCTCTTTCCTGGATAGCTTTATCTTATGCATCTGTAGAATCTGCTGCCCTTTCTTACTGTTCCAGACTTGGCATTGGCAATCTCCGATGCTTGGCACCCTGCTCTAGAGTTAGGAGCACGTTTCTTTTTTCAGTAGGACAGCCAGTGTTTATGTATATCTTCATTACTTTTGCTCCTAATTGTTGAGAGGTCCGTGAAGCTCCACCTTGCTTTCCCCTCCCCCACCCCACCCTCATTTTCTTAGGGAATCAAGAAATTCCTTCAGTCCTTTCCTTGACAAGTGGTATAAAGTAATCTACGCTAATGAAAAGATGTGACATTTTGTGTGTTCTTAGGCAGCCTGTGCTAGCCAGGGAAGTTGTGACGACCGTGAAGTCTCTAGGGCAGCTGCACTCGTGGTCTTCTGCATAGGACCGTCAGACTGTGTTAATCTACTTCCTGTCTCTGTGGATTTGCCATTCTGGACATTTCATGTACAGTGGAGTCCTATAATACGTGGACCTTTGTGATGGCCTTCTGTTGTCACACATGTCAATACTGCCTTCCTTTTTATGGCCTAACAATATTCTATTGTGTGAATATAACAGATTTCATTTACCCGTGTACCAGTTAATGGACATTTAGATTATTTGGCTATTAGGAATAATGATGCTATGAACATTCATGTACACATTTTTGTGTGGATGTGAATTCATTATATACTTCTTTTTTTTTTTTTTTCCAGTGCCTTTCTAGAGAAGCAGGTGGAAACATGAGCATTCAGTTTCTTGGTACAGTGGTAAGTATGAAAGGATTATTATTTTGTATATTCACTAAATTTACAGAGGAGAAAAAAAAAAGTGTCCAACTAGCTTTAGCCCTTGTATTTGAACTTGTCTTCGTCATGGTTTTATTTTGCTATTACCAATCACACCAATGAGGTATGATCAAACAATACGGTACCTTACTGTTTTATTTAGCATTTCTCTGTGTACTGCCTATGTGATTTGAACATTTCTCCATGTATTCATTTGCTGTATATCATTTATAATCTGTAAAATGTCTGTTCACGTTTTTTGGGTACCTTGTTCAGGTTGGGAATTCACGTTGGATATTTCTGTTTACTCTATGAGTTTATTGAGAATATCAGAGGAGTGAGGCCTGTGGCTTGGATCAGAAGAGTCGTGATTTTGTAGCCATTGCGTAGGAAGCACATTAATATGTGAATTTCTAGTTCACACATGTATAAAGGGATGTACAGTTTATGTATTGCAGCATATATGGTAGTATATGTGTAGGCACTGGACTAATGTTCCATAAATTTTAAGTGTTGCTCCTGAGATTTATAGTTATTTTTGTTTTCTGATCAATGAGTTGTTCCTTGCTTTTTTTAAATTTAAAATTTTAAATATTATTTCAATGCATGTCCTAAGAAATTAGGGTTCTCCAAAGAAAGAGATCCAGCAAGATAAGTTTGTGGGGTCGGGGGTGGGGAGAGGAGAGGCAAGTCCGAAATCTGCACAGTAGACCAGGAAGTAGTTGGAGTTCAAGTCCAAAGACCATGTACTTGCAGTATTCTTTCTTGCTTGGGAGGTCAGTCCTTTTTCTCGATTTGATTGAATTATGTCCACCCAGATTATGGGGGGTGATCTGCTTTACCCAGGGTCTACTGATTTAAATGTTAATCTGAAAAATACCTTCATACAAATATCTAGAATAACGCTTGGCCAAAAATCTGGATACTGTGGCCTAGCCAAGTTGACACATAAAATTTACCATCACAGAAGTATACACATCTCATCCTCTAGAGGCATTTATATTATTAACAATAGATATGTGGGCACACCTTGGAGATATTGTGAGTTTGGTTCCAGACCATGGCAAGAAAGTCTATGTTGCAGGAAAGTGAGTCAAATGAATTTTTTGGTTTCCCAGTGGATATAAAAGTAATGTTTGTACTACAGTGTAGTCTCTTAAGTATGCAAACCATTATGTCTAAAAACACAGTGCACATACCTTAATTTAAAAGCACTGTATTGCTGGGGCGCCTGGCTGGCTCAGTCAGAGAAGCATGTGACTCTTGATTTCAGGGTTGTGAGTTGGAGCTCCACGTTGGATGTAGAGAGTACTAGAAATAAATAAACTATTAAAAAAATAAAAATAAAAATACTCTATTGCTATAAAATGTTAATCATCATCTGAGCTTTCAGTGAATTATAATCATTGATCACAGGTCACAGCAATACAGTAATAATAAAGTATAGTCATAAAATGAAAGTTTGAAATATTGTAAGAATTAACCAAAATGTGACTCGGAGAGGGGAAGTGAGCAAATGCTGTTGGAAAAATGGCGCCGACAGATTTGCTCAGTGCAGGTTTGCCACAAACTTTCAATCTGTAAAAAGAAAAACACACCAAAAAACAAAAACCCACAGTATCTGCAACACACAATGAAGCAAAGCCAAACAGAATGTGGTGTGCCCATGTTCTTCTAGAAATAGAATCACAGAACTTTTCATGCATCAGGTCGTGGGTACTCCTGTGTCTGCACTCACTCTCTCCTTAGATTCTAATAGAGTTCACCATGTCATATATTGAAAACTGAGCTCTCTCCACAGGCAAAACCCACAAACAAAACAAAGTGTTTCTCTTCCAGTTTTTTCCTGTCTTGGAAAATGGCTACACGAGCTAAAAGCCCATGCTCTCCTTGCTTCCTCTCTTCTACCACTTCCACTGCCCTCAGCCAGACCAAAGCCTTCTTCATCTCTCGTCTGAAATACAGCAGCCATCTTCCCAGCTCTGCCTCTGCTCCATGGCCTGCTGTTAACTTAACGGTTAACTTGATCCTTTAAAACTATCAGTCAAGTCAGCTGGCCTGTTACTCTTCTTCAGACATGTCGGGCACACACCTCAGGGGCTCCTCATCTGGCTTTCCTCCTCCAGGACTGTTTGCACAGCCCCCCCCCCCACACACACACACCTGCACAGAAGTTTCTCTCACTTTTCTTCAAGCCTTTACACAACAGCCACCGCCTCGGGGATGGCTTCCTGGCCACACCGTTTGAAAGTTGGACCACCTTTTCTCCGCCCTGTTCTTTTTCTTCAGCAGTTATCACTATTTGACATACTTTCCTGTTCGACACATTTTACTTTTTTGAAAAACTTGTTTCTTGGCTGTCTTTCTCACTTGAATGAACTAAGCTCTGGGAGCACCGGGCTCTTGCCTGGTGCGTCCACTGCTCTCACCCAGATCTCAGAACAGGGCCTTGGGCCCCGCAGGCACTCAGCGAATGCTTGTCGAGTGAATTCGTGACATTGGCAAGCATGGGACCCAAGGATTAGACCTAAAAAAGAAGAAGAAAGCAAATACGGAAACAAACGGGGAAAAGGAAAAGTGTAGGGGCTTTAGCAATGAATCCGTCTTTCTCAGACAAGGAACTTTCATCGGCAAAGAGAGCTCATTTTGCCCAAGGGTCCACAGCTAGTTGGTGGGCAGAGCAAACAAGGGGGCTCCGATTTCTCTGTTCTTTCTTTTCATCCACTTCTGGCTCCTAAAATATGGTGGGAAACACACACACACACACACAGAGTCACAAAAAACAGACCTGTTTATATAGCTGACACCCTTCCCCCACCCCCACCCGACATAGATGACTTGCTAACAAACCCCAAAGATTTTTCCACATTGTTTATGTAGTTTGTACAGAGAGGGAGTGTCAGAGTTTAGAGTCATTTCTAAGTACTCTAAAATTCTGCACCACAGCGGTTGGGATGGCCACTGCGGTTTGTTACAATGCATTTGTCTGCGTGCACTCTTAGCAATAATAGATCAGAATGGAAGAGAGAAAGCAAAGGTTTTGAGACAGCGGGACTGCAAGGACGGATGCACGGTAATTTCCAGCTAGCGTGTGCTGCTTCAATCCTCATTTTCTAAAGCGGGTTCAGTTTCCAAAGCTTGCAGTCAGGAAGAGCACTAGCAGGTCACTTGGTAAAAGAAAGACTTCTCCAACACACTTTGTCTTTGTGAGAATCCTTGTAGAATTTTCCATACAAGTTAGCTTTTGAATATTGTTAAACATGACATTCAATGTTCAAAGAAGAGTTTAATTTTAAGAAGGACTTCTGTAGCATCAGCAAAGTTAATGTTATTATTTCAATTCAGAGACAATTCAGGTATAGACTTCAAAATAAGTAATTTAATTCATTTTTTTACACACTTTGAACTTTAAAAACTACCATTTGGTTATTTACCAATAAAATAAGCCCCTATTAAAATTAGATTTTCTTAGATATAGAAATATTAAATACGATATAAAATGTGTTTAGCCCAGTGTATGCTCTACATAGATGGGCATGAAAGTGTTATTTGACATGTAGGAAAAGTTGAAAACCAACTCGGGTAATTTATCTGAAAGTATATTTTATAAACAGAGCATCATTCCTTATTAATATCTGGCTTGCGTACTGCCGTCTGTTTTCCCAAGGATTTTCTTATCTGTTACCATCACCTCTGCCCTACTCTCAAACATGCAGAAACACCGATAAAGGGCGTGCCTCACTTTCAGAAGACAGAGTGAGCCTTGCAGTTTAAATGACTGTTCTGTGCTGAGAACTGGTGGAAACAGGATGCAAAACCAGGCCTCTGTGACTTGCAGGTAGAGCTGTTCACCATCAGAGCGCCTTAAAAACAGATAAGTTTACTGTGCGGTCCGGTTTTTGCCATAACTGCTAAGGACGAGTATTTTAGTTCAGGCCGCTCTGACAAAATACCATAGACTGGGTGGTTTAAACAGCAGGCGTTTATTTCTAACAGTTCTAGAGGCTGATAAGTTCAAGATCAAGGTGCCAGCAGATTCGGTTCCTGGTGAGGGCCCTCCTCCCGGCTTGAAGGTGGCTCCCTGAGAGCTGTGTCCTCACAGGGCAGATAATACTGGGCTGTCCTCTCTTTTTTATTATTATTTTTTAAAGCTTTCATCTTAATTCCAGTTAATTAACATACAGTGTTACATTAGTTTCAGGTGTACAACATAGTGGTTCATCTTTCTTCTCTTTCATAAGGCACTGATCCTGTCATGAGCGCCCCACTCTCTTGACCTCATCTAACTAAACCCAGCTACCTCCCAAACTACTCACATCCAAATAACATCATATTGGGTGTTGTTCGAGCTTAGGTGAGGGACACAAACATATAATCCATAATAGACGCCATATATGCCAGTATATTTGCTAAGCTACATATCCCAGAATTTTTCTAAGATATATGTACCTATTAAAAATTGTAAGTTGTCTGAATTTTATTTTATTTGCATGTTTTTGATGAAGCTGTGAATTTGTGTACATCAATTGCATAAGCCCACAAAGAAATGGAGGAAGTCAGTGTTTTACTTAACTGGAATTACTTACTTGAACTATGCTTTATTTATTATTATTTTTTAAGATTTTATTTATTTATTTGACAGAGAGATAGAGAGCAAAGTAGGCAGAGGAAGAGTGAGAAGCAGGCTCCTCGCTGAGCGGAGAGCCCGATGTGGGGTCTGATCCCAGGACCCTGAGACCATGACCTGAGCCGAAGGCAGACACCAAACCGAGGAGCCACCCAGGCGCCCCTTGAACTTTGCTTTACCATTAGGATGAATATTTTCTTAATTGCTTTTAATGCAGAAGTTATCATTTTATTCCAAAGTTTTGTTTTGTAATCATTGTTTATGTTTAATTTCTAAAGTACCATTATTTTTTAAATACTATAATATTAAATGTATCTCACCAAGACTATTTTTTTCCTTGTGAAAACAATGCATATTGCCCCAAAGCAAAAATAAGCTTAGAGTACAATAAAGAGCTTCTTCATAGCTGTGCTATTGGCATTTGCCCAAGGACTCTTGAGGAACTATCAAATTATATGTCTTTGAAGCTTAGCCAGAGATCTTAATGAAACCAAATCATGCTGAAGTTCTTAAAGCTAATTTAAATCTCAAATTATACATTTTAAATTAAGTTTTTATTGATAATAAATATACTTTATTTCTTATTAGCCTTGAAAGCTTGAGTGATAATATCAGTAGAATAAACATGTTTTACAAAGATTTACCATTAAGAATGCTATTAATATGACCCTTGATACGCCAGCACAATTAGATTTCAAAGTAAGCATTTACGAAGTAACAGCGATTAATGACAACCATCGAAAACAATTTTGAACTCCATCAGTTTAACTCAGGAGGGTAAACTTAATATGATAATTCGTCTTGTTGAATTGTATCAGCTTAGCAGGAAAGTATGTAAATATGTGACCCTTACCTAGTTTCTAAATGGATGCTGTGCTGATAGATTTATCAGTTCCATTAAAGAACTTTGGGGAACTTTGGAATTTCAGCAATTGTTCCCTTGGAGGCTGAAAACCCAACCTGATCTCATACTGGGACCATTCTGGTCTGCATATTTCCATAATTTGCCTTTGCTACTAATATGACAGCAAGACACAAATAACTGTTTCTAATAATATCAGATGGAGTTGTGGAGGACAGCATTTTAATGTAGTAAAAGACCTCCCTGCGGGGTTGTTATTGCTACTATAGAACAGCAGCTACACAGTTGCAACTGTAGTCTCTTAATTGATTCGTTTAATTAGCACGAGCTGAAGCTTAGGCTGTATCTTGTCATCTGATAACATAGGATCCAGAATCTGCATTATTCATATTTATAGACGTAGAAACATCATCCGAAAGTTCTCCGTCTTCTGAAGACTCACATATAGATATGGAATTTTGATAGAGTAAACTCCCATTTGTTAGAACTCCAAATAATCAGAAAATGAAAAGAACTGTGTGTGTTACTGTTTTTCTGCGTCTGTACTCTTGAGAAGGAAATGATGTTACACAGTTTGGGGTTATTATTGTCTTCCAAAAATAAACTTCCAGGGAATTTGTTCAGTCTTGTATCCCTTATGACTTCGGAAGCAGCCCCTCTGTTTAGATCGCATCCAACTCCTGTAATCTCCATCTGCCGTGTCTCCCTTCTGTAGCCCATCCTTTTCTCTGATATGTATTAGTGGGGTTTGGGGAGTGAATGATGACTTATTGGGGTTTCTGACATGCTTGTCCGTGTCCCAGCCTGCCTTTGCAGCCACCCCAAGCGCACTGGCTTGGGCTTTTCACTTGTGCCCACCACTTGACTGAATTGCCCCCATGGGATTTGCTCCCTATGCCCAGCTGCGTTGCTCCCTATTTCCTTGGATGGGGAAAACTGGGTGGAGATGGGAAGTGTCTGGCATAAAACCCCAGAGCCTTCATCAGAGGGCCACTTCTGTCCCATCTACACAAGGCTCTACCTGCACTGGGTCACGTTCTCCTTATTCCTAATCCTTTTCCTGTCCATAGGCATCAGGTAGAGGCCACAGAGCAGACATTCTGTAGGGGTTTGATGAGTCAGTCTCTCTGTTCTTTTTTCGTTCTTTTCTTTTTTAAAAGATTTTATTTATATAACAGACAAAGGTCACAAGTAGGCAGAGAAACAGGCAGAGAGAGGGGGGAAAACAGGCTCCCTGCTGAGCAGAGAGCCCGATGTGGGGCTCGATCCCAGGACCCTGAGATCATGACCTGAGCCGAAGGCAGAGGCTTAACCCACTGAGCCACCCAGTCGCCCCTCTTTTTTTTTTTTTTTTTTTTTTTTTAAAGAGATGGAGAGACAGAGGCAAGAGGAGGGGCAGAGGAAGAGGGATAATCTTAGGCAGGCTCCACGCCCAGTGCAGAGCCTGACTTGGGGCTGAGACCGTGACCTGAGCTGAAATCGTGTTTGGACCCTTACCCCACTGAGTCACCCATGTGCCCCCCAAGTCTCTCTGTTCTTTAGATACATTTTACATACTACGGAAAAGTGTTTCTGTAGCATTCTATCTTGCCTTTTCCCCACATATGCAAAATTCCAGCCAAAATGTCCGTAAAATAGGATTTTAGGAAATGGCCTTTAAATGTAATCTTGAACATTGTTTTCGTGGAAACATGTGTTCTGCGTACCATGTGACCAACCCAAGAACAAAGCTTTGGGAGGTGACTAAGTTTTACTTTTCCAGCCTTTCAAACTGGCATGCTGTATATAATAGGAAAGTGCAATTATTAATATCCCATTATGTTATGCACTTTGCACAAAACTTTTAAAGAAATCACACACTGCCTGCTGTACTGTGTGCTAGGAAGTGTCCTGGATGAATGTGATTTGGTCTCTGCCCTTAAGCAGTGTGCTGGCTCCAGGTAAATGCAAACCGACATCGTGGGTACGCATTAAGTGCCAAGATGGGTCACGTACAGGCTGAGAGTAGCAGAGGAAAGCGTACATCTAGAAGCTTCCTTTTTCTGATATAAAGACTGAGACCGTATGTCCGGAAGCTGTGCTCTGCGATGAAAGTAGAGAAAGCAAAGGAAATAAAATAAATGAAGGCACGGAGGCTTTGAGGGTGCCCAGATGTTTAAGGACGAGCAGATTCCCTGCTCAAGGGTGGCAGGTGCAGCTAGAATGACGGAAGCTAGGTCATGTGGGGCCATGCCAGGGAGATGGGACCTTATTCTCTAGACTTGGAAGGATTTGAAAGAGAGGTGTGGTTCGTTTTGTGCTGATTTTAAAGGGAACTTGTGGGAGCAAATGAAGAGGGTGCCTTTGAGAGCCTCCAGGAGGACCCGAGGTCCAGTTCTACGTGCCAGGCAGAGTTGAAGCTGGTTCTGAGATTTCCAGATGTGGTAACTGATTCAACCTGAGGGAGAAAAACAGGAAGAGGAGGAGAATTATACCAGAGAAAAGGTGGGATAGGTGATTAGTTGGATTTTTGACTGTTTTAAGTTTGAGGAGACATCACTGATGTCCGGACATTTCGAGTCCTGAGATGAGGAAGACGATTAAGGGCAAGCATGTAACTTGGAGCTTGGTCAGCAAGTAGACCAAGTGAGATCTGAGGCCTGCGGCGGCTGAGATAGCCCAGGGGGATGGGATGGCAAAGACGGAGAGGAAAGGCCCAGATTAGACCCCTGGGAAATGTCCACATCTGAGGAGGAGGTTCCGAGTCTCTCTAATATCATTCTTAAAATGACACTACCTATTGTCCAAATCATTTATATTATATGTGGCTATTAGAAACTATATGTGGCTATTAGAAACCAGTTTATTGTAACCTCAGTCATGATTGCACAGTATCCTAGGGTGTCACTAATTATTTCAAAGTATCTCAAAATCCTGCTGCCATCTGCCAGAGATCCTTAAAATTAATTTTATTTTATTTTAAGAAAATTAATTTTAATAAATAACATCATGCCTCACATTTTTGTATGATGCTTTAGGGTTTTAGAATGCTTATTCGATTCCATTCAGTTTCTAAGACAAGTAAGCCATACAGCAGCTTAGACTTCATCTTAAAAAATAAGGCACACAACACTCTGAAAGTCAATTAAAAATATTTGCTATTATTGAGTTACATGTTCACAAGAAACTTCCAGAAACCACTACCAGGATGTTAGTGGATATTGGGGTGGGCCAGGATAAGGGACAGAATGCTATTAAATAAAGCTTGATTCCCTGAGTCTGAATCTCCTGCTTACCCCCTTTGTGAATTTGAGCAAGTTACTTAACCTCTCTGGTCCTGTGTTTTTTTTTTTTATCAGCAGGACATCTACTTTAATGGGAGTGCTGAGGGTTGAAGAAGAAGGTATTTCTAGGTGTTTGACATATAGTAGCTCAACTACTATTATAGCCCCCCCCCCATTTAATACACTTTCCATCCGCTTCATTTTGCCTTGCAGTTTTTCCTTCCTTTTTCATGTTTACTTGGAGACATGCTAGCATCTGAATTTCTACTGTCCATTGAGATCGTACCTGGTGCTCAGTCTGCAGAAAGAATCAGTAGAAAAATATTTCTCTTTTATATGGAAAGTCTAATTATTGCTCTAATTATTGACCATTCGCCTCTCACACTTACTATACCAATTGTCATTCAATGCTAAATATAAAGCATGTATTTAAACCTGCACCTGTGGCAGCCAGTTGCTTAAGAACATCCACTTCCTTGAAGAGTAAGGATGTTTACCACGGACAGTCTTGACTGGGGAAATCTGGAGTTTGGAAGACAAAATACTTTTATGATGGTGCTCACAGGCTTTCTGTCTTAGACTGGTCTCCCTTGGAAGGGATGCTGTTTGGGGTAGGCCCTCTAAGGTCGCTGAGGCATAGTGCTCTGTGTTGCTGATTCTGTATTTAGAGCTGATTCCATATTTATAAATTATTTGGTCATTGCTATTTAACTTACAGTGAGAATGATTCGGGAATGGCAGCTCTTTTCTCATAAAATCAAAGTCTGTCAGTGGTTGTCAAACTTGAGCATGTATAAGAATCGCCAGGAAAGCTTGCTAAAAATGCAAATTTCCAGACTCCTTTCTCAGCAAAGCTTATCCCCTAAGTTCCAGGTGAGACTTACAGCTCTGCATTTGTAGAAATAGTTGAAAATACACCAGGACTAGGATTTAGAATCCATTTTGACACTTAAGTAGAATTAGTTTCTAGTTTAGGAAATGGATACCCAAAACATACTCAATTACTGTTGTTATGAGTTAAGTATAAGAGTGATATTCTAGGTGTTTTTTATGACAATGAGAGGGTAGGAAAAAATTTGATCATTTGAGTTGATTAGTATATACATTCATAATACTTGTGTTTTTTTAAGTGGGGAGGGACACCATAGAACCTTAAGACTAATTAAATCCATAGTCATCAACTCTGTCTCTTTAAACTGTGTAACCATTGGACAGTGATTTCTACACCCCGCCTGTAACCCAGCGTGGGGCTTGAACCCTGAGATCAAGGCCTGAGCTGAGATCAAGACTCAGATGCTCAACTGACTGTGCCACCTGGGCGTCTCAGACAGCGATCATTTTTATTTTTGGCCTAGAGCGGGATTATTCAACCTCAGGGGTAATGACATTTGGGACCAGGTAATTCTTTGCTCTAGGAGGCTGTGCTGTGCTTTACGGGATGGTTAGCCGCGCTGCTGGCCTCTGTCCGCTCGACGCCAGAGCGCCTCTCCAGAGAGAAGAGCCCAGACTGTCTCCAGACATTGCCAAGTGACCCTGGCGGTGGAAAGGGGACCAGATCTCCCCCACGCCAACACCCAAGGTCAGAGCCACTGGCTTAAAGTACATGTAGCAGTTGGGGTTTCAGTTTTCTTTCCCATTTCACTAAGTGTAATCTTCTAGAGAGGAAATCTCTAGAACAGACGTGATCCTCTTCAGTGGCCCGAGGCTTACAAAATCTTACGTCCTCACCTGCTCAAATGCCTCACGAAGAGGGAATGATCAGCCACTTCAGCCAGCCTCGTGTGTCATTTGCTTGAGCGACATTTCTAACCGTCCGCTGTGGAGGTGGGTACGAGGGTTCGTCCTCCTCAGATCCTCGCGTGGATCTGCCGCAGGCGGCTGTTCGCGGACGCCCTCGTTTGCGTACTTGTGGTCTGTTTATTTGGGTCCTTTTTTTTTTTTTTTTTTTTTTTAACTATTTACCAAGGACAGTTCCCCAAAGACCCTCCGGTGCTGAGTCCGCAGGGAGGGCATCCAGGGACGCGCTTACCTCAGAAGCTGCCGCCCTTTCCTTGGGCCGCCATCTTGTTCAAGTCCCGCGCTCTCCCGGGGAGGCCGACGAGCAGCGCCGCAGCGCCCCCTCCCAGTGGCCTCCGGAAGAGACGTTCTGGATCTCTCCCTGCCGCCATCTAGCGCAGCCCCGTGAGGTTTGTGGCACTTCGCACACGCGCACGTGTGTAGGGGAAGTACCTGGCAGAGGGCGCGGCAGGACGTGCGAGCCTCGCGGGGGTTGCCGGCGGGTCAGGCGCGGGTGGCTGAGGCGGGGCTTTCCGGAGCGGCCAGACGAGTCGTGTGCGGTGAATCCTCAAGACTGTGGGGACGGCTGCGGCAGTCACTCAGGTGTCGGTGCCGATGGCCCCGGGACAGCGCCAGGCCTGTGGGGGGCACCTGAGACTGCGAAGCGCGCGTGTTTGAAGTGGAGCCCGATTTCAGGGCCGGGACGCGGAGAGCGCGGAAGCTAGTGCGCCCGCGGGGTACGCGGTGTCCCCGAGTTCTCCCCCCCCCCCCCCCCCCGGTCTCGGCCGCTCCACCAGCCAGACCGGGGAGACCCTCGTGCCCGCCACTGGCAGCGGCGTCTCCTTCAGTGCCCGCCACTGAGATGACGCGCAGAAGCCCCGCCTCCGTGTACAGTGACAGGCGCGTCCTTTGCTCCGTGTGGCTCGTAGGCTCGGGGCCGCGGCGGGATTCAAACCCACATCCGCCGACAAGCCCCGGCTTCCTTCGCACGGCGCCTGGGTGGTTCGGGCGTAGGTCGTCTCAGTGGCCCTCTGCAGGGCCTCGTTACCCCGACGGCCTGGCCGGGAGCAGCTCGCTTCGGCGCCAGCAGGGCCTGAGGGGCACGTACCGACCCTCCTCTGCGGTGTTTGAACTTAGGGACCGACCGCTTGATGGGGTAGAGTGCGAACCCGGCAGGGCCCTCTGCCTGCTCCGTGACTTATCTGTGTTCAGGGAGGGAATGTTCTTTTTTATTATTTTTTAAAAAGATTTTTATCTATTTATTTGACAGCAGAGATCACAGTAGACAGAGAGGCAGGCAGAGAGAGGGGGAAGCAGGCTCCCTGCTGAGCAAAGAGCCGGATGCGGGGCTCGATCCCAGGACCCCGGGATCATGACCTGAGCCAAAAGCAGACGCTTAACCCACTGAGCCAGGCGCCCCAGAATATTCTTTTTTTTTTTTTTTAACAAAAGGTAATATTTATCCAAGTCATCATTCCAGATATTAAACATAGATTAAGACTGCAATTTGATTGAAAGTCTTTCACCTCAGTTAGAATGTAAGAAACCCTAGGCTGGTAATTTAGGTGGTGAGGTTGCCTAATATACAGTCGAAGTGTGTTGTGAGAGATTAATTATGCTCGCTCAAGTGTTTAACCCCCTGCGCCCTCCACTGTTTTATTCAGTCAAAGCGCGAGCCCCCTTGAGGGATTTTTGGGAATAACAGGTAGTTTTTGAAATAAAAGTGCCCCACGGTATTTTGCAGCGTCACAAGTCTGGACTAGTGGTTCTCAACCCTGGACAGTTTTGCTTCTCAGGGGACCCGTGGCAGTGTCTGGAGACATTTTGGTGGCTATAAGTGGTGGGCTACGCCTGGAACGCACCGCGGAGATTTGCTAAAGCTTGTAGCGAGCCTCACCAGGGACATTTATGAGCATCCTGCAGTAAAGATACAGCCCCTACAGGAGAATTACCCGACCTAAAATCCCAGTAGTGCCGAAGTTGAGAGTCTGAGTCGAGGCAGTAATTATGGAAGGGCCTAGAAGCTCCTTTGGCCATCTCCCCAACCTTTCACAAAGCTGTCTGGTGCCTGGCAAGCTTACGTGTCCCCTAAGTCCACCCTCCTGTGGGTGTGAGCTGTCCCACCCTGCTCGTTCTGGATTTCCTCACCCAGCCTGCGTTTGTAAACGGAAGGAACTGCTGGCGTCTTGATTACACTCAGGAAGAACTGGGCCCCAAGTCCATGGATGTCCGTGTATCGTTTTTGCTATCTTGCCCTAATTTGATGACTCTCTGTGTATGCACTTGTCTCTTCACAAGCTTTTGACCGACGTGTCATTCCTCTACATGAGATTTTCTCGTAATCAGGGTCTGCAGTTACCACCCAAAGGACCATGATATTGTTTTCTTCTGTTCTTGATTGTGTCTGCATTTCATTTCAGAAAAGCTGACGTTTTTACATCTCGAGCTTGCTTGTCCATCCGAGTTTGCTTGTTGCATCATCTCCATTCATGCCGCAGCTGCTCAGAGGGAAAGATCAATTAGATGTTGTGGTCTCAATTTATCAATTTGTTGAAAATAAACCTATATAAATACATGCTGTGGGCTCCATGTGTGCGCACGGCGTGTGGACGCGTGCCACAAAGCCTGGGCCTTCCTCGCGGCAGCTCTCATGGTTTGAAGGCCGGGTTGTGAGCAGGTGAGTGTGGCGCCCGGGCGGGAGCTCCTTGGCCTCGCGCCTCCGGGCCCCCCCTGCGCTGTGTGGCCTGCATTCTGTCCTTCGGTGGTTCTGCAGATCTGCTCTTGCCTTGGCAGGGTGCTCGGAAATGTCCCTGTGGGTTTTTAATTGATGGAGGTAATTGAGTGCCGATGCAGAGGTTAATGCTGTTGCAAGGATTACTTATATTTCCAAGAGGAGGGTCACCCCGCGCCACACAGGACACTGGAGAAGCACCACGGTTTGTCACGAGGCAAAAAGGAGCCACAGGGAATGCGTGGACAGGAGCCTTTATTGGGGTTTCCACAGGCAGGCGAGGTAGGGCAGCGTAAATGATTTGCGACTGCTCGTTTGAATGTCAGTGGGCTTTGGGCTTTAGGGGGTGGTCTCCAGCTGGCTGATACCTGGCCCTGGGGCGAGTTAGGGCAGGGGAAGTACTAGCTTGGCGTGTGAGCTCGGTAGAAGGAATGGCTAGCTTGCAACGGAAAGGCATGCTCCCAAGTTCTTCCCTGTCTTTAGGAGGAGTTACCCAGACTGGGAGGGGCCATCTGTCCCCAAATCTGCAAGACCTCCAGGAGGTCAAAACAGCATAAGAAATAGGAGGGGAGAAAATGCCACGATGAATACACAGAGAACATGGAAATAATCAGATTCAAGGGAACTGACCTACAGTAACTAAACTCAGACAGACTGACATCTAGGGGCACCTGGGTGACTCAGTCGTGAAGCGTCTACCTTCGGCTCAGATCATGGTCCCGGGGTCCTGGGATTAAGCCATCATTGGGCTCTCTGTCCGTAGGAAGGCTGCTTGCCTTTCCCTCTCCCACAACTCCTGCTTGTGTTCCCTCTCTCGCTGTGTCTCTCTCCATCAAATAAATACATAAAATCTTTAAAAAAAAAAAAAAAAAGGGCACCTGGGTAGCTCAGTGGGTTAAGCCTCTGCCTTCAGCTCTGATCATGATCTCAGGGTCCTGGGATCGAGGCCCACGTCCAGCTCTGTTCAGTGGGGAACCTACTTCCCCCTCTCTCTCAGCCTGCCTCTCTGCCTGCTTGTGACCTCTCTGTGTCAAATAAATAAATAAATAAATCTTAAAAAAAAAAAAAAAAGACATCCAACCCAGAGGATGTGTTTATTAATTTGAGATGATAAAAAAAAAAAAAAGACATCCAACCCAGAGGATGTGTTTATTAATTTGAGATGAGGTTTTGTTTTTTGTTTTTTGAGGTGAGGAATATTTTTTCCCATGACCAAAACTTTATAAGTCTGTTCTCTGGAACATCAGCTGAATGGTGGTATCAGAATAATTAGGAAGGCTGGCTAGGCAGAAATATTTCAAAACTGATCTGTGTCATCAGGGCAGAGAGAGGGCTAGTGTACCTGTGCTGTGCTGAGATCTGGCAAGTCACCTCTGCCTTCGGTGTCCCCATCTGCGTCCCCTCTGTGCCTCAGGGCTGCAACGACTGAAACAATAGCATGGACCCAAACTATAGAACCACAGTCTGGCTTCCGTTATGCTGAAACACGGGTTCCTTTGCTGGGAATTGTGACTGTCCCCCAACTCTTTGGTGCTGCGCTGTCACAGATGGTTGGTTTTAGCACTTCTGCACCAAGCTTTACAGGGGCAGCTCTCAGAAGTTCCTAAGAATTTTCCGTGTCTTAGGTGAGCAGCCCCCTGCCCCACCCAGGGAGTCCGTATACTCAGAAGAAACATTTCATGGGAAGAGCCCTGAGAGATCTCATTTTAGCCCCAGTAATGCTTTAAACTGATGGTATGACCTTCTGGAACCTCTGTTTTCTTTGTTGTACAATGAAAGGTTGGGGTTCGTGACCCCTGAGGTCTTCCCCTGCCCTGGCCTGCTCTGAGAATGATTACATTTGTCACAGTACGGGGTTTGCTTCACTACAACGCACCACACATGCGTCTTGTGATCACTGTCTTGTGATTTTCTTGAGTTTTTCAGCCTCATCTGGGGAAACAGCGCTAGCTGTTTCGCACGATACTGTGTCCTGTCACTTAATTTCAGGGGACAGCACATTGTGTTGGCTCAGGCTCAGTGCTAATAGTCAAGATTATATGTTCTGCTTACTGTGACTTTTTTGTGGTTTCTGGGGAAAAAAATGCAGATGCTTTTCAATTATTCCAAGGGAATTTTGATTAACCCCCTGGGTAGACTTCTCTGTACCACCTGCCACGGAGAAGCGAGTTTTATTGAACAGAAGGTATGGAATTGAATTGCTCATATTTGTTTTCTTTCTGGTGCCTATAGCATTATTTCAAACTAAAGCATTTTAATAAATATTTAATAAATATCTGTCTAAAATAGGTTGAAACTGTTAGATACTAAGCCTCTTTTGTTCTTCAATTTTAAATGCAGATAAGCTAATTTGACTTTTTTTTTTTTTTAAGATTTTATTTATTTATTTGACACAGAGAGAGAAAGACCACAAGTAGGCAGAGAGGCAGGCAGAGAGAGAGTGGGGGAAGCAGGCTCCCTGCTGAGCAGAGAGCCTGATGCGATGGGGGGCTTGATCCCAGGACTCTGGGATCAGGACCTGAGCCAAAGGCAGAGGCTTTAACCCACTGAAGCCACCCAGGCACCCCAGCTAATTTGACTTTTAAGTGGATTCTTCAAATTAAAGACTCATTTTTCTTTTCTGTATATAAACAGTAGTTATTTTTGACTGATGTAGTTAGGGTCCTGCTTACATCATAATTCCAAGTATCAGTCCCCGGAAACAATTTGCTTATGTTTATTGCAGTGCCACTATTTTTGTTTTTCTTGTAGCTATTTCACATGTTCACTACTTGCCTCTCTTGTATTCCCATTTTTACCTTTTGCCTATGGCCCAAAGATGTCAAGTTTTTGATTTATAGAGCATTTTCAAATGGCTCACTCTCAGGTCTTTTTAAAAAAGTTTTACTGAAGGGCTCCTTTGACTCTTGATCTTGGAGTTGTGAGTTTAAGTCCCACATTGGGTGTAGAGTTGACTTAAAAAAAAAATAAAAGTTTTATTGAGATGCAATTCACATTCTACACAAATCACCCATTTGAAATGTACAGTTCAGTGGTTTTTAGTCTGTTCACAGGGCTGTGCAACCCTTAGTCCATTTGAGAGCATTTTCATCAACCTAGGAAGAAGCCTCTTTCCCTTTGGGAGATAACCTCCCCATTCTCCTTCAACTCTGCCAGCCCCCGGCAGCCTCTGATCTTTCCACCTGTGTGTGTATTTGCTTATTTTGGATATTGCATATAAACAAGAACATGTACGTGATGTTTTGTGACTGGCTTCTTCCACTTGGCATCGTGTTCTCAGAGGCTTCTCTCTCCGGTATCTTCCAGTAGCTCATTTTTTGCCCAGTATCATTCCAGTGTATGGATATACCACAGTTGGTGTATCCGTCCCTCAGGTTGGATGTCAGGTTGTTTCCATCTTCTTAGCTATCATAAATAACACTGCCACGAACATTCCTGTACATATTTTTGTGTGGACATATGTCTTCATTTTTCTGGAATGAATACCTCCAAGAGGGAATTCTGAGTCATATGGCAACTCTATGTTTAACTTTGTGAGGAGCTGCCAGGTGGTTTTCGGAAGCACCTGCCCCATCTTAATGTTCCCACTAGCAAAACGTGAGTCATTTATTTTCTGCAACATCCTTGCCAGCATGTCCTTATAGTTATTGTTATTGAGGTGTAATTGACATAGGGTACTGTGTTAGTTTCAGGTAGTCAGTATTTGTATATATTGTGAAGTGGTCACCACAGTAAGTCTAGTTAACATCCGATGTTTCTCTTTTTGATTTCTAGCCACCTAGCAGGTGTAAAGATAAGACTCATTTTTAAATAATCTCTGTGTAGGAATCCTTCTTTTCTCTAGAACTCCTAATTCAAAAATAGCCCAGTGTGTTAGTTGCGTTTTTTTAATTTTAAACAAACTTAACCCTAATGAAGCAACAAAGAACATACATTTTAGTTATTGTGTATTTTCTATTGCATTGTTGTCTCTTCCTTCTGCAAATAAAATGTTTTTGATATTAAACAAGCAGTTCCTTTCAATCCCTAGGCTTTTTTTTTTTTTTTTTTTTTTTTAATGGTAGCACACACTGTGCAGGAAGGTCGTTACACAGAGAGGAAAAAAAGATTAATCAGCATTGAAGAGAAAGTTAATGCTGTTTGCATAATTTTTTAATAGGTATGTTGTAACATTTTGAAATTTAAACCCAGCTAATATTTTTGCACGTTACTGGGCAGTTTCCTTTTTTGCCTATGAATTGATATTTTGCTTTGGGAACTAAGATAGTGAAAATATCAAGCTTCAAATACTTTGATTCCTTAGTCATTTAATCCCTTAGTCATTTAGATAGTAATTCTGTTCTGTAGACCACCTACATGTGTTTGTAAGGGATGTAATAACTGACACTGTATTTAATTAGCACTAATATTGTATAGAAGGAAAAACATACTAAGTATCTTTACGAGTCACTAGTTCAGAATTAGTGGAAGCTGGGAAGAAAAAGTCCTGTCTACACACCATTGTTATTTTGCCTAGCCATGGCAGTCTGTGGTTCGTTTGTTCATTCATTCATTCACTCATTCATTCATTCAGCAAGTATTTATTGGTGCATAGTAGGTGCCAAACAATGTTCCAGGTCCTGGGGAGATGGACTAATTGATACAGGGCAGAGTATAAATCACAAATAAGCATCCAGAGGCAACCAGCTGATATATACAAGTATTACAAGCTGATGCAATAAGTACGGATCTTCCTCCATCTAGAACAGGGGCTGCGTGCTGAGAAACGCATCATCAGGTGACAATACCCTACGTGGAAAATGCATTTAATACACCTAACCTTCTGAAACCATGGCTCAGCCTGGCCTATGTTAAGTGAGCTCGGAACGCTTATGTTAGCCTACATTTGGGCAAAATCATCTAACATAAGGCTTGTTTTACAATAAGGTGTTGACCATCCCATGTAATGTATTGAATGCTGTACTAAAAGTGAAAACGTGGCCATATGGGGGCAGAGGGGTTGTCAGCATATGGCGGTTTACCTTTGTAATCCTACGGGATCCGCCTGGGAGCTGTGCTGCCGCTGCCCAGCATCACCAGAGAGGATCACACCCCCTCTTGCTAGCCTGGGAAAGATCCAAATTCCAGTTCAAAGTGTGGTTTCTACTGAATGCATATCGTTTCAAGCCATCATAAATTTGAAAAATCGTATGGGACCATCATAGGTCAGGAACTGTCTGTATAAATTCATATGCCCGCAAAATCACCTTTCTCAGCTTCTCCTGGCAGAACAGAGGGACACTGAGGTCCGTTCTCAGAGTTCCCAGGTGAGGGCGGGGGCAGGGAAGCTGAGTAAAGAGCTGAAGACTGGATTCTGAGGTTTGTCCCTTTATTCCCCCTTTTTAAAGTAAAAGCCATTTTTTGGTTTTGCGGTCCTTTCTTGCATTTCTTTGGGGTTTTGACTGCCTGACCGCAAAGCAGGTGTCTTTAGATATTACTCTGTAAATTACATTTTTTAAAAAAACAGAGTTTTTGTATTTCCCTCCTGGTTGTCTGCAGAAAGCAATTTGCTTGCTGATAATGGGGGAGGTCCTGCCTGTCGGGGGCTGGGGGATATAGGAAACCTATTTTCCACTTCATTTCGCTTAAACCTAAAAAACTTCTAAAACATAAACTCCGTTATTTAAAAATGTAATTTACAGAGTAATGTCTAAAGGCACCTGCTTTACAGTCAGGCAGACAGACACTTACTTATTGGCGATTTGATCTTAGCCTTACTTACTCTTTCCAAGCCCAGCTTCCTGGTTTGTAAAATGAGAGCAATAAGTACGTCTGTTGGGAGAATTAAGTGAGAGAATGCGTATGTGCCACTTATGTAATTCTTTTTTTTTTTTAAAGATTTTTTTTTCTTTATTTGTCATAGAGAGAGAGCGCGAGAGAGCAAGCACAGGCAGGCAGAGAGGCAGGCAGAGGCAGAGGGAGAAGCAGGCTCCCTCCCGAGCAAGGAGTCCAATGTGGGACTCGATCCCAGGACGCTGGGATCATGACCTGAGCCGAAGGCAGCCACTTAACCAACTGAGCCACCCAGGCGTCCCTCACTTATGTAATTCTTCGCACAAAGCAATCACTCAATAAATTTAACCAGCCCTTGGAAATATATTTCACACCAAGCACTAAACTTTTTTTCACCTTTATGAGACATGATCCTGGGAACTTCCTAGTTGCTGTGGTTGTTTCCTGAGGACAACCTCATAGATCTAGAGACTGTAACTCATTGTGACTTGCTCTGTTTCTTCGTTCTATTATGAACATTACTGTACCACTCTGTCTTTTCCCCTGAAATGTCTAACTTGGGGATGCCTCAGATAAGCTGTCACTGGGGTAGAGCCTTCCTGCAGCAGGCATGGTGGAGAATGGAGGTGGCCATGGCGGAAATGTCGGGGGAGTGTTGGTGAAGGGAAAGGGAGAAACCAGAGGGGATGCAGAGTCAAAGGAGAGATGGTTTTCTCACTGGGAATGGCTCAAGCTTGTTTTTGGCTGAAGTCAAGCAGCCAGTGGAGAGGAAAACAGTGTAGTTGATGAGGCAGGGTCATAGTTGATAAAGGAAAGAGTAGAGAACAGGCCAGAGGTTCAAGTGTAATGTCTAATGGCAAACAGGGGAGCACTGCGTCCCTCAGCTAGGGGGACAGAGCTAAGGATGGGTGCAAATCGAGGAAAACTGGAGGGGTGGTAGGCTGTCTGGGGAGCCCAGGGTGGCTTTTTTTCTTTGTGAAAATGTTCATCCATTCAGTCAGTAAGAGTTACTCTGTTGACATAACAAGCTTTTCAATTTAAAAGACCCCTGTGAGCACAAGTTTATTTCATCTGATACTCTTTAGAGTGAAAATTCATATCATTTTAAAAGCTATATACCTTAGGTGCTATTATTATGTTTATTCTCTAATGTTTCTTAATAAAGGAATTAACAAAAAAGTGACTAAATCATCCAAATTTGACTTTTTACTATCATCATACTTGGCTACTCAACACTCAACATCCCTGAAGGTCAGCAAGAGATGAATCTGCCCTAGACTGGTCTTTTCCTGCATTCATCACTTAAAAAAAAAAAGAAAGAAAGAAAAAGGAAGAGAGAAAGAAAGAACGAACGAACAGTGAGAACAAGCCATCTTTTACTTTTATAATTTTTAATCCATCATTAAAAGTACAACTTGCTTTATGATCTAAAGAAATATCTAAGTCTTTATATTAGGAACAAAAGTGAGCCTTTCAGGAAAAAGGGAGGAGAGCTTAATCTGCATTAGCCTTTTGATGTATTTCTAGATTTTGAAAAGCTTCCCGCGGTTCCCAGCCACACTGAGACAGACCCAGTCGTATGTCCAGCAATGACACTGTCCTCTCTCTTCTCAGCACACACCACGCTAGAGAGTGGGTCTTTTGGGAGCGGGCCGGGCTTCTGCCATCAGTGGCGTGTTACCAAGGCCGGTTGGGAGTTTCATGGCTCATTAGACTTCCGGGGGAAGACTGCTAAGTTCATCATTGGTTTGGAAGCATAAACCATATCACCCTTTGCTTTTCTTTGGAACATTTCTTTCAAATGTGACTGTCACTGGTGCATTCGGGGGACTTTACGGAGAGAGCAGTGGGAGAATCCTTGCTGAAGAAAGGCCTATCAGTCTATAGCTATGAAGTAGGGGTGGTAGATGTTTGCTTTTAAAAATAAAAAATGAAACCCCCTTGTTTGAATTCTTGCCGTTTTTACTCCTTGGATTTCATTTCTCGTAACCTAGTTTTCAACTTGGGAGAAGTTCTGAACTTTATAAAGCAATTTCTTAGAAGCACACTTTCTTATGTTGCGTGGTGGAAAGTGATGGGTTCGTGTCTCTTTGTAATGCTCTTTCTATTCATGGACATTTTTGCCAAAGGAGTGCTTCGTGCCAGCTAGTTTCATAGATGGAGGAAAACAATCTGGGTTTCAGTTTCACAAAAGGAAAAACAAAACCTCAGAGGAACAGGAAACAATTCGTTAGCAGTGGGCCACTGTGCAGGGAAGGATAACCTGCCTTCAAAGATTTTTGTTTCGAGTGCTGTAATATAATGTTTAATAAATAGTTTACTTCAAAGGACCTCACTACAAGAAAATAGGCAGCTTTCCTGCTATTCTTGTTCCCTGGTTCAGTTTTACTATAAGTAGCTCATATCCGGTCCTCTGTGGTCTCAGGTGGTCGTTTGTGTTTATGAACCTAACACTGAAATGGGAAGAATTGTGGCCCTATTTAAAGTCAGTAGCAAAGGCACAGTGTTCTGCAGGAACTGAGCGAGGCCCTCCTGAAACCGTGACCTTTGACCCATCTTAAGGAAAGTGCTCAGATGCTGTAAGTGGTGAGCATTGGATTATGTCCTCCAAAAATAGAAGACAGCTAAGCAATAGAAAAACCCATCAACACGCACCTAAAGTTTTTGATGTATTGTGAGGATGCCTGTGCTCCCCTTCTAAACTTTTAAACAGTATGTATGTTCAGTATCCTTGAGATGAAAGCCTGAGGTTACAAAGGTCACTGAAGATGTTTGAATTTTTCTTTCTTCCTGTGGATATATTTGGCCTCTGTAGACTTTGAGAGCCCACTATTAATATTGTTTTTTTCCTGATAGTACCAGATAATAGGTAGATAGATGGAACTCAGAAGAAACTGACAGAACTCCTAAAGCAACCAGTATTTACAATTTTTTCAATATGAATCTTAACCTGCAGTGTATTGGGTTTGGGTGGAGCCGGACCATATCCACTGTGAAATGTTTCTCCTGTGATTCTGGTGACTACTTCTATAAAACCATGTTCGTAAACTCTTGTTAGTATGGTTTTGTTTTGGATATTCTTTGTTGCTAACTGTGGGATGCAGATGAGGACCTAGGGCCATTCTTAGAAACACAGGCTTGAAATAGTTTTACACTGGCTTACACCTTTGTGCATTCCTGTTCCTCTCATTCTCTCTCTATTCAGAACCAAAGAGAAAGCATCGCTCTAAGATCCAGCAGTTGAAACAGAAAGCCTGAGGGGCTGGAGGAGGGGAAAGGGAGCGAGTGGGTATATAGAAGGGAGAAACGGTCCCATCCCACTGCTTTCATGATAGTGGAAAAGGTTTATGGATTGAGCCTGTGTTTCCACATTAGCCACATTGTTTTTTAAAACACTGGCTAGTAGAGCCATCTCATTTTCTCCAAGTCCTTCTTTTTTTTTTTAAAGATTTTATTTATTTATTTATTTGACAGAGAGAGAGATCACAAGTAGGCAAGAGAGGCACAAGAGGCAGGGAGAGAGAGGAGGAAGCAGGCTCTCCGCGGAGCAGAGAGCCTCATGTGGGGCTCGATCCCAGGACCCTGGGATCATGACCTGAGCCAAAAGCAGAGGCTTTAATCCACTGAGCCACCCAGGCGCCCCTCCGAGTCCTTCTTGAGTGTTTACCCAGATCATTCTGGCAGCTCTGGTGGGGAAGGGAGGCGCATTGTCAGTCCCGGTGTTGTGTCTGAGACCCATATTGAACTTGAACGCAGATGACTCAACCGTACTATAACAGCCATTTACACATCATCAGTTCATGTGTACCAAGCTTGTCTAGGGTTTAGGTATTCGGGTCAATTCTTTTAGAGAAATCCGTTCATACCAATATCCAGTATGAGTAACTTGTAATAGGAGATTCTCCAAGAGAGTTATATATACTCCTCTTCAACATGGCCACCGGAACTCTAGGAATTTATCATGAGGAATTGTTTTAGTTAGGTTCTTCGCTTGTGGGAGATTCACTCAAGTTTTCCAAACTTATTACCAGGTTGTATATACAGAAGCCTTGGGGAAAGGCCAATTGTCCAGGCTCTAGGGAATGCATTAACTGGTGGTTTTCTGGGCCTGGGGTAGCTCAGATCATAATGATAAGACTATAATTATGAGAGCTAACATACACTGACTGCTCAGTATGTATAAAGCATTTTAGTTTACCTTCTCATTAAATCTTTGGTGAGGTAAATACTGAGGTAGATATCATTTGTGTTTTTGAGGTGAAGGACTTGAGATATACAGACATTAATCTTTCCAGGGTCATGTCCCCAGAGTCAGAAACGCAGCTTAACCTGAAGGCCTTCTGATGGCAAAGCTGTGATCAGAAGCCCATCAAGAGCTGCTTCTGGACCCTCCTCACTGGAGTGCACCCCCATTAACATGACTGAGTGCCTCTGCAGAGGTCTGCCTGCATCCATCTGTGGCTTTCAGTTCTTCTGCTGAGTACAGTTTCTACCTCATAACTGAGGACTGCATATGGCGGATTGACACAGATCATGGCCTCATCAGCCATTTTCCAGATCATGCTCTCCCTGGAAGCTGCCTCACTCCAAGAGAGAGAATCGAGCTAGCCCATCTCATCTTCTCTCCCCTAGATGTATAGTCAATTACTGCATTATCAAAGTTTGCTGGCTTTTAGTCCCGGCAACACCAGGGAGAGAAGGTGGGATTCACATTGCCACCTAGGATGACTTGGACGGGAAGGGTACTCAGACTGAAGTCCATGATGGGAACTGATTGGATGTGTTCCCAAAAAATATATGCCTGTGATATTCATCACAGTGTTGTTTATATTAACAAATAATTAGAAACTACCATCCTGTCCATCAACAGGGGTTTGATTAAAGAAATCAAGGCGTTCCATATGGTAGAACATTAAAATGCAGCCATTAAAATTACGATTAGTCCGTGTTTATGAACATGGAAAGATGCGGTGTGAACTACACTGACATGAAAAAATAAGGTTAAAGTTATAAATAAATATATATATATACACTTATTCAATAAAAATTTTAATTTTTAATTATTTTTTATTAATTCATTAATAAATTTATTTTTATATATTTATATATAAATATATATTTATAATAAAAATAATTTATTAATAAATTAACTTATTTAATAAAAAATTTTATATATATATATATATATATATACTATTTTATTTCAAGAACACAAACTTAGAAGATGGGATCCAGGAATATTAATAGTTGCTTAATTTGAATAGAATCTTCTTCATGCTCTTCTGTTAACATCTTTTTTCTTTTTTTAAGATTTATGTATTTGAGACAGAGAGAGAGAGATGGAGAGAGATTATGTGTGGAGAGTTGCAGAGGGAAAGAATCTTAAGGCATACTCCCCACTGAGCGCAGAGCCTGACACAGGGCTCAGTCCCATGACCCTGTGATCATGACCCAAGCCAAAACCAAGAGTCAGATGCTCAACCAACTAAGCCACCCAGGCACCCCAACATCTGATTTTTTTAATAATGAACATACATTACGTACATATTCAGCAGCAGCATATTTGAAAAACATGTCAAGGTACAGAAGTTGTACTAATTAAAAGTAGCTGAAATGGAAAGTATTGATTATGGAGGAGAAAAACATAGGGGCTACAAATACAATTAATTACTTTTATCTGTATCATGCAATAAATTAAGGGTATAAGGTGGGGGGACTTAATAGGGCAGCATTATTTGCATGTTATATGCAACTGATAAATCGTTGAACACTACATAAAAAACTACTGATGTACTTTGGTTGACTAACTGAACACTGTAAAAAGAAAAGAAAAAAGAAAAAGAAAATAGAGTATCACTAAAGAGCTGAAACAAGAAAACTACATTTCTTTAATAGGGTAACACTCTAGATTTCTGGGGGTATCTCCCCATAGAATTTGTTTTTCATTTAACCTGGAATAACTAGGAAAAACTTGAAAATCACTGAGTGGGTGTTATTAAGTTCATGACTTGAAGTTTATTGACTCTTAGTTTACATAGAATTCTAAGAATTAGAATTCTATGTTGGAAAAACTGGCTAATTCTAATAATTTGCAGGGAATTCTAGGAATTAGTTGATCTCAAAATTTAGGACAATTTTGCCAAGCAATGTGAATGGTAGTGCTTCAAAAAAGAAATTCTATTTCAAATAATTTGGGAAAAGGTCAGTTAAATTAAATATTCTTTAAAGGTAACCTCTACTCTCAATGTAGGGCTCAAACTCATTGACCCCAAGATCAAGAGTCATATGCTATGCAGACTGAACCAGCCAGGTGCCCCTAAACAATGTTGTTGTTGTTGTTTTAAACAATGTTTTCTTACCTCCGGACTTCTTAGTCTTCACTAGATTTATATTACCTTTGCGTCTTCAGGACAGAATATGGAATGCAGTAGTAGTTCTCAAACTGACATTGACTGCTGATTTCCCTTTTTTCCACTGAGTAGGTTTTAACTTTCCCCAGAATTCATTTCATAGAGTAATATAGGAGATGCTGCCTTGGGAACTTTTATTTTTTATTTTTTGTTTATTTTTATTTATTTATTTTTAAGTAATCTCTACCCTCCATCATGGGGCTCGAACTCACAACCCTGAGATCAAGAGTTGCACGCTCTTCTGAATGAGCCAGCCAGGAGCTCCATGCCTTTGGATCTCTTAAACTAGGAGTTAGAAGGGAGCAGGACAGTGCAGAGGACTGAGAAACAGAAATGATAGCTGAAAGGTCAATAACTTGGAAGAAGGCCCCCTCCAAAAAAGTCCCTTACAAAACTATACTCCTACGGGGAGGATAGTAGCACGTGACTTACAGGGACCTGTCTTAACTAGAATAAGCTAAATTATGTTCTCTTATGTTCTCTATATTGTACTTCTGTAAGGAGTAGTCACAAAGTACATTTTAGAAAGGTGACCCCATGCGAGTGTTTCAGATAATAGGTATTTTTGAAATGGTTGTTTTTTTAAAAATTGGCTTACTTAATAATTTTATAAATTTAAAGACTACTTGTAAGAAGCAAAAACAGTGACATGCGAGTTAACATAAACTCTCTCTGAGTTAATGTATGACGTGAGAAACCCAAAAGATACACAGCCGTCTGCCCTTTATAGAAAAATGTCCACCTCTGGCCCTGGATGACCACTTGTATATGGTTGGATGTGCAAACTAATTTTACCTTCTCCTTTTTGTTCTCTAGCACATACATACATGTATGTGTATGCATATGTGTGTATATTCTAGGATATCGTAAAATGTCGAGTGTTTCAAATAACATTGTTAACCAAGAGTGGATGGAAACACCAGCCAAACTTTCATTATATTTACTGTGTCAAGAACAAAAGGCACCAGATAATTGAGAAGATACTCTTATTCAGGCTCTTGCGAGAGGAAGAATGTTTATTAACGAGGAACGTCTTAAAGAAAATGAAGGGCTGGCTCGGTTTGCATAGAAGCAGGTCCACAGGGAGTCACTGTGAGTCTGATGGAATCTGTGACTTGTCCAGGTCACGTGGGGAGAGTGGCTCTTTGCCTTTAGCGATTTACCGGGCAGGAAGGAGGGGAAGAGATCTGAAACTACATCTGTTTTCTGGGAGCACAGCGCTCAGGGAAGGTTCAGCATTGACATTTGTCGACAAAATCAGTATTGAAAATCCCACTTTATGTAGTTCTGGCACGGAAACGTGGTTGTTCGCTAAGGTTCTACCCAAGGCCACGTCTAGGTCTTCCTGTGTTTCGTCTTGTATTGCTTCTCTTGCCTGAATCTTGGCCGATGGTCTGTGATGAGTCATTGCTCACTGAAAGAGATGGCAGCCCTGAAGACTGCTGCTGTGAGAGCGAATATCCACGCTCACCGCATCGTGAGAGGAAAGGGAGTGATGGCGGGGCAATATGGCTGGGTTGGCTGCTTATCAGTGTGCTGTTGATACGGTGCTGTACTCTGGGGGGGGGTGTCGTTTTCCCATCTGTAGAATCTTCATAATAGGAGTGATGGCCCGAGGCCTCATTGACTTTCTGAATCAGTGACAGGTTACAGCACAGATCCCGCTCAAGACATCAAGGCAGAGTGGGACCCTTGCCCATGGAGGAGAGATGAGTTCTTTCTGGAACATGTACAGTTTGATAAATCCGTTTGAATGGCTTTGATGATGAGAGCCGGCATCCGACGCTAGGAACTAGGTACTCTTCTAGGCACTCTTCTACACATTTGTAAGTTTTATTAAGGTGTGCTTCCCGGACAGCACGCGCCCGGGTAAGTGGCGATCTAGCCATTTGTAAGAAGTTGATAGCTGTGTGCAGCTGCCGAGCATTCCTGTCACCCCAAAAGTTCCTTTCCGCCTGCTGCTTGCAGCCGATCCGTGACCCCCCGCCAGCCCCAGGCAGCCTCCGTGAACCACTGACGTGTGAGGCTGCTTCGCTCCTCACAGAACCCTTTAAGAAAGGTGAGCGTCGCTCCCTCCTTTTGCCTGGTGAAGACCGTGAGACAGTGGGAGCACGAAGGGAGTGGATGCAAACACAAGTCCTCTTAGCGCGACACGCCAGAGCTCCCGTCCCCATCCCCTGAAGGGCTTGTGAGAGCAGGGACGGCTCCACCCTCCAGGTCCCCGTGTTTTAAATCTTGGGCAGGGCCTGAAATCAGCTCTTCTAACAAGTCCCTGTTGATGCTGCTGCTCAGGGGACCCTACTTTGGGAACCACCAGTCTCCACAGTCAAGCATCGTGAGAACTGTTTTGTGATGGGTCTGTTGTGTATGCTTGATGCCCGTTGTGCCAAGTACTTTTGACAAGCAAATATGGCTAATTCTGGAGGAAAGAGGTGTCCCTTGTGAGACTAAATGGTGAACATACCAATGGTTTCCATCTGAACGGTGCTGTTTTTCAACAGCTTGGTTATGGTTGCTTATAGTCTGTGTGTTTGTGCGTGCACACACACGCATGCATGTGTGCCTTGTCCATCATTTGGTGACTTTAATTCAAATGAATTAACGTCTTGTGACTCTGTTTCCATTTCTGCCTTTTAAAAAGTAGACAGCGATTCACAGCAGCGAGATGCAGACCCAGACTTGGTTCTTACGTCCCTAGTCACAGGCATGAATGTCAAGGGTAATTTACCCAAATAGAAGAAAAAATGAAGAGGAAAAAGAAAGAATGAAAATAAAGTACTGACACAGCTGTAGAATGTTGTCCTGGGATAGAGGTTAACTCAGTTGTGAAATAATGGCCAGAGCTCCCACTCTCCGGAACTTTCTCTTACCCTGGGAGAAAGAGCCTCCATTTGATGCGAGATGCTTGGCAGAAGGTGCCGCCTGCTAGTGGCGGCCCCGCAGGAGGCCGGGATTGAAAGCTCTCCCTCTGTACAAGCTCATTTGCATTTGTCACGCTTGTATTTCAAGTCTTCTCTAAACGTAAATATTTTGATCTCTTTCTATCTTTTAAAAATAAAGATATTTTAGCGAATTTGAGCCTAAGTGAAGGTGAATCAAGTAGCTTCTCATATGCCCTGACAGATCAGGTGTAGCCCGTGAGAACTCTCGAGAGCAATGTGCAGTCATCATCCATAAAGAGCCTGGCAAAGGCCAGTTGGAGTTTTCCTGGAATTCCCGAGAAGAGGTTCATTTGTACCATTTGGAGGTGGTTCTGTAGGTTTCTTACGGAAGCCAGCGGTGTCCTGTTCCCAAGTGACGGCTCAGATACAGCGTCCTTTGTCTAAGCAGCAGGAGACAGAGGCATCAGCAGAAGGGGGTTTGCAGAGTCTCCCAGCCAAGCGCACAGACGAAGGGGGCCTCGGGCCAGCCCGCCTCCAGTACCCACGGGTGGGGGCCGCTGCGGGCCTCTCAGACCCCCGAGGCTTCAGGGACGTGAGGTGTCTACACTGGTAGCCAGTGCTTACCCAGAAGAAGTGCACTAGAAGGGGTTCTTGGAGTCTCCCGACATTCCAACACACCCTCCGAATGTGAGCCCTTCCCGAGCCTTTCTGAGGCCGTCTGAGCCCCAGGCCAAGAGAACGAGCCCACTCGCAGGAAGCTCGGTTCTGAAGGCTAGTGCCGGCCTTGACCGAGCTCTGCCCCCAGCGATGCCACGTGCCCGGGTTTCTCACACCTACAGCACGACTTGAGAAAACCCACTGGTGGTCACTTTCAGATCCACAGAACCAAACAAAGAGTGAAGTATGGTCATCCATACACTTGGAAATCCCACACTTCTTGCCATGTGGGCATTGCAGAATGTTCACGTTCTACCGTCTTTCAGGAAACGTGATGTGTTTTAGTCGAGTCCAGTGACTGGTGGTCTCTTCCCTTCCCTACCCCCCACTTGCTTGCTTCAGCTCCTCTTCAACCTGGACTTTATCTTTTGTTTTTCTGAAAGAGGGAAAAGAGAGAGAGTGCTTGTGTGCATGTAAGGTTGAGGGCAGGGATTGGGTAGGGACACAGCGGGAGGGGGAGAGAGAGAATCTCAAGCAGCCTCCATGCCCAGCATGGACCCCGTCGTGGGGTTTGATCTCACCACCTAAGATCATGACCTGAGCTGAAATCAAAGAGAGTCAGAAGCTTAACCAACTGAGCCACCCAGGTGCCCCTTCAGCATGGACTTTAAAGTGAGAGTCATGGGGCACCTGGGTGGCTCAGTGGGTTAAAGTCTCTGCCTTCGGCTCACGTCATGATCCCAGGGTCCTGGGATCGAGCCCCACATCGGGCTCTCTGCTCAGCAGAGAGCCTGCTCCCCCCCACCCCCTCTGCCTACTTGTGATCTCTCTCTCTCTGTCAAATAAATAAATAAAATCTTAAAAAAAAATAAAATGAGTCATGAGGCATGGGGACTGCTTGAGATTCTATCCCTCAGCCCCTTTGTCTCTAAAAAGGAAAATGAGAACCATACCTGTTTCATGTGCTGAAAGCAGTGGCAGATAAGAAAGCAAGCATTTAATATTTTTGAAAGTGGAGGAGTGAATAATATGGTATGTCGCCTAACTGTCCAGGACCCCATTATTCTCCCAGAACATTGTCTCTCCCAGGACTGCATTCACCTTTAACTTTCCTATGACAACAGTTAGGTCATGGATGCTCATCCAAGCAATGTTAACTTTTTGTTCCATAGCCCCGTAGCTAGTACAGCTAATTTAATCTTGTCATAGAAAATGCCATCTCTGAAATGACCAGCCCCATAGAGAGGATACTGCCGCTGGCCGGGGGTGTCTATCGACAACACACTATAATCCTAGCATGATGTAGGCTCCCTTGTCTTTTGTGTAGGCTATTTGTGGGATGATTACCTTTAAGGTGGAGTGTGGGTTTTTTGGTTGGTGGTTTTTGTTTGTTTGTTTGTTTGTTTGTGGTTTTTTTTTTGGTTTTGGTTTTTAGTTTGTAAAGGCTGTGAGAAAAATATTTATTTGTAAGGCAGGTGGAGATCTCAGTATTCTTTGCAGTGTACTTGCTTCTCACGTATGACGACACAACTAAAGAAAATTCCTTGTACTGCTCTGCTGTCCAGTTTGTTGGGTTAATCTGGGAGATAGTGTCAGTGACCTGGAATTGTGCCAACTTCCAATTAACACGCTGTGTAGCCACTGGTGTCATTTTAAAAGTAATTACCGCAAGAGAAAAAAAAAAGTAATTACTGCAGATTTTCTCATCTACCCTGAACATAGCATATGTGTTCCTAATCCCATACATTATTGCTTTTATCTAAAAGGAAATTTTTCTTTAGGCTTTTGTGATTGAAAAAATGTTAAACTTATCTATATATAATTTGTGAGTTCTAGAAAAATTGTAAGAATAGTACAGTTATGAATGTCCATATAGTTTCACTGATTCCCCAAATTACCATTTTATTGTGGTGGGCTTTATTGTGTGTTGTTCCCCACTCCCATGATTATTTTCTCTAAACCATTTTAGTAAGTTGCTAATAATTTATCTTTTTTTTTTTCCCAAATATTTATTTATTTTAGGGAGAGAGTGAACAAGTTCTGGGAGGGGTAGAGGGAGAGGGAAAAAGAAACTCCAGCAAACTCCCCACTTGGAGCCTGACTTGGGGCTCGATCTCAAGACCCAGAGATCATGTTCTGAGCCAGAACCAAGAGTTCAATGCTCAACTGACTGAGCCATCCAGCGGCCTCACTAACAACTTATCTTAAAGACAAGGCAGCATTTCCTTATTAACCACAGTGCAGAGAAGTAACATTGCCACAGTACTACTGTCTAGTCTCAAAGCCTTTCAGATTTTACCAGTTTTCCTACTAACATCATTTATAGCAAAAGACAAATTTTTTTTCTTGTCCAGACTCTAATTCAGAGTCACACATTGCATTTACTTTTCATGTTCTTTTATTCTGCTTCAGTCTAGAATAGTTCCTTGGTCTTTGTCTTTCATGACCTTTATGTTTTGTTTTTTTAAGATAGGCCTTTTATTTAGTCAAATGGATCTCAATTTAGGTTTGTCTGGTGTTTTCTCATAATTAGATTAAGTTACAAATTATTTTTTAAAGATTTTATGTATTCATTTGAGAGAGAGAGAGAGCCATTCATTTGAGAGAGGGAGAGGGAGAAGCGGGCTCCACACTGAGCAGGAAACCTGATGTGGGGCTTGATCCCAGGACCTGGAAATCGTGACCTGTGCCAAAGGGAGACGCTTAACTGACTGAGCCACCCGGGTGCCCCAAGTTACACATTTTTTGGCAGGAGTACCATAGAACTGTGTTGTATCCTCAGTATGTTCTATGGGGAGGCACATGTTTTTCTTTGTCCCTTTACTGGGGATATTACTTTGATTACTTGGTTAAAGTGGGGTTTCTCTGCTATTAAAGTTGCTGTTTCAGGGGCGCCTGGGTGGTTCAGTTGGTTAAGTGTCTGCCTTCAGCTCAGGTCATGATCCCAGGGTCCTATGATCTTCTTCTTCTGCCTCCTCTGCCATTCTCTCTCTCTCTCTCAGATAAATAAAATCTTTAAAAAGAATGACTATTTCCTTTTTCTGCTTGTCTGGTAAAGGAAATAGACACTTAAACTGGTAATTTCAACACAGTATGGTAGGTGAGACAGCCAGGGCGCCGTGGGAGCCAGGGGACTTCCCTAACTTGATGACACCTCAGTGGTGACTTAGGGAATGATTGTGAGCTGGCCAACCAAAGAAAACTGGGAAGGATATTCTAGAAGGATCCAGTACCATGAACATAGCATGGAGCCATGAAAAGGCACTTTGTGTGTAGGATACCACAGTGGTTGGCAACTTGAGTTCTAAGATTGAGTTCTCAGACCATGGAATCCTAAGATAGAAATCTGAGTGTGCGAGGTCTCATGGAAAGCCAGAAGCAGAGGTCACGCTCGCTCTCAGGGTTTGGGGAGTCTCTTTTGTCTCTGAATTCTATAGTCTTCTCTCCCCTAATTAACAGAGCCAAACGTAGCAGAAAAGTGGGGCATTAGAGGGAAAATCACAGTATTTGATAGTCATACAAGTTACATCATCAGGGGGTACAATTTATTTTATTGCACTGGAAATTGATTTCCTTCTCATAGAAGATAATTATCTTTGCAGAAAATTATGTCACTTTTTTCTCTCATTTTTGGATTTAAAAACTATTGAAAATAAAAAGGAAAAATGTGCAAATAAAAAGTCAACCCAAACCTGGCTTTGCAATATATAGCCAAGAAGCCTGCTTTTCTTTGGCTTCAGTAAGAAGTTAAAACTGTGGCATGGTGAGTGAGCGTAGCCTCTCTATGCTCTTTGGCACTTAGCCAATTTAAAATTTCGACTTTTAGTGGCAGCATGTTGCTAACTTACCCAGGTGTGGGGTAGCAGGTCTATTCGGACTGGCCAGGACTTTCCCTGGCTCCTGTCAAGAAACTGCAGTAATTCTCTAAGAATCTTCAAATTAAATTCATGTCAAGACATTTCCTTTGCTCTGTCAGCGAGGCCATCTTTGCAAGGTGAACATTAGTGATACCATGAGCAAAAAAAGGGTTATGAACTGTCTAAATTTTATTGATGTCTAGGCAAAAATACATTTTCAAAAGAATTCCTTGAGGTTTCCAAGACCCTGTAAATTTCTTCCTAAGAGTAACTGCCAGGTGCGAGGCTCACAGAATCTTGTTCTTTAGCATTGGAACTTTTTTTTTTTTTTAAGATTTTATTTCTTTATTTGACAGAGACGAGAGGGAACGAAAGCAGAGAGAGAGGAAGAGGCAGGCTTCCTCCTGAGCAGGGAGCCCGATGTGGGGCTCGATCCTAGGACCCTGGGATCACGACCTGAGCCAAAGGCAGACGCTTAACAACTGAGCCACCCAGGTGCCCCATCATTGGAACTTTTCATAGTTATCTGCTTTTTGCATCTTCTTCCTTGGGCAGAGACATGTAGAGCTTGGACAAACTCATTATAAATTCTTTCCTTTTTTTATCCACAATATTGACAGTCTTCTAGGTCCTGGACCCTGGGATCCCTACGTCATGGAGGTTGCTACTGTGTATTGGAGAAGACACTACAGATGGCAGCCCCAAAGCAGTTAGCATCATCCATACTCGTAACTAAAGAGCCTTGTGAACAGAAATGCTTTACAACATCCATGTGACAAACCATATTCTTTGAATTGAGTTAAAATTTACATAACCTGGGGCACCTGGGTTGCTCAGTGGGTTAAGCCTCTGCCTTCAGCTTAGGTCATGATCTCAGGGTCCTGGGATCGAGCCCCGCATCAGGCTCTCTGCTCAGCGGGGAGCCTGCTTCCTCCTCTCTCTCTGCCTGCCTCTCTGCCTACTTGTGATCTCTGTCAAATAAATAAAATCTTTTTAAAAATTACATAACCTAAAATTAACGATGACATTTAAAAGGTACTAATGGCGGGGCGCCTGGGTGGCTCAGTCGGTTAAGTGTCTGCCTCTCTCTCTCTCTCATCAGTTAATTAAAAACGTACTAACAGCATTTAATGCATTCACAAGGCTGTCGCCTCTCTCTAGTTCCAACACATCGTCGTCAGCCCATAGGGAAACTCTGTAACTCTTAGCCGTCACTCCTCCTTCCCCTCTCTCTGCAAACTGTGGCAGCCACTAGTCTACGTTCTGTGTCTGGATTTTCCCATTCTAGATGTTCCATATCAGTGGAATCATAGAACATGTGACTTCTGTGTTTGACTTCCTTCACTTAGTATCATAGTTTGTGTGGCTCACCTGTTGTAGCAGGTCTCTGTACGTCATTCCTTCTTACGACTGAATAATATTCCACTACCAAGAGTGTTCTTAAAGTAAGTTTCAAAATGGACTCCTCCCCGTTGAACTGTTTTGGAGAGAGATTTCTAGAATTGGAGCAGTTTCGAGAGCCAGCTCTGTTTTGTTAACAAATGTTTCTATGGTAAAGAAAAATTTTGTATTCTGCCCTCCAACCTTGTCCAAACCTTTTAAAACGCATTGATTCATTTCTCTGTTTCTGAGAACTTGGCCGTGACAGTCGACAAGACTTGAATCAGCCTTGTGGGCAAAATCCCGTCTGTCAGTTCATGCCGTCGTGGAAAAGTGTGAGTTGGGGTGACAGGAGGAGGCTTTTCCACCTGTTACAGGTGGAAATCACAGGTGTGCAGTCTTTGCACAGAACAGTGTTTCTGTCCACTGCTCAGCATGGAACTGCTTCACCTTTTCTAAATACCAACAACCTTTGCTGTTCCCAGAAGAGGACTAGATGTCAGCATCAGTGTTCACATACCGGTAAAACCAGAGCTTATTGTCCTGGGAGAGTTTCACTCCACTGGGGTGTTGGGCGGAGATGGCTTATCAGTCCCTTCTGCAGGATATAAGATGTTAGTGAAATACTCGTAATTCCGATGTTGATGACTTTTAATGTTTGACAAAGAAACTCTTCCCACTTTTTTCTTCTGGGCCAGGAATCACTGTTCCTAGGCCATGCGGCTTCAGCCTTGCCTTCCTGGTACAGTTTGACCTCTTTTATTTGGCACGGTGATAGGCAACCCTCAAGACAGACATTTATGTTGGGATGAGTAATATTTTAGTAAAGTTCGTTTCAGCTTTTCATGCCCTGCCTTCTCATGATAAAGAGTGTGGGTTGCCACAAAGACCAAAGCTCATGTGAACTTAGATATATGTTCTGATGTAAACAAATCTTAAGTATATTTGACCTTAAAAATAAAGCTTTTTCTTTCACAGATGACAGTTTTCAAAACGACACAGAAGAAGCCAAGAAAAACAATATTTTGTGTTTCTGGTTCGTAGGGTAATGAGACTTTTCTGGAGGTGTTAGTATTTAATTGTCTCCAACGTAAGAGTCTCTAGAGTTTTGAGAAATATTCAGTTAAATTATGCTTCTGGCATTCAGGTAGAATGAATAACACACTTTTCTTCTTAAGATAAGATGAACAGTATTTGAATGTCATCATCAAATCACTCCAGCTCTGAATTTAGTGGAAGTAAGAAATCTGACAAGAATGGAGTCCCACTGTCCAGGAAAGGAGCTAAACAACTCTGGTTCAGCTCCTTTTCTCCTGGGACCATCTTCAGATTGAGGCAATTCTTTTTAAAATGAATGGAGTTTCCAGACTCTCCATGTTCTAAGAGGAGTATAGGAAGGTTGAAAGTCACATTGGAGTCAAACTGGTTGAGTGTATAATTTCCTCTTGCAGATGCCAGACCAAAGGCAGTAGTGATCTAGTACTTACATTTGCTGTCACTTATTGAGACTAGAATTCTCCTTGGGATATATTATAATTTCTTTAATATTAAAGTTTCTTTTCAAGGGATTTATACTTAATAAGTTTGTGTAATAACATATGCATTCCATTTGAAATTACCTTGCCAACTTTTCTAAGACTTTTTAGCTTCCCCATAGTTTTTAATAAACCAAGAGATCAAATGAATACTCCCCCAGTTGCCCAGATATTGGGTGGTTATGACTGGTTTCGGCCCATCTACAATCTGTAAACATTGAAAGAGAACCCCTCTTTAGAAGATACTTTGAGCCCAGTCGTATTCTCCAACTTTGGAAGGTTACTTGTAGAACCAGAGAAGCCTTCAATCTATTTTAGCATGTTTCTTTCCTTAATCTTACCCTTTACATAGTGTGTGTGATCTCATTCAGGGACAGCAACATTGGGGTCAGATAAGAACTAAAGAGAGTAACTACTGACAGCGAACACTCCCCAAATTTAGCGAAACTGGAAAGTTTCGAGTTAGCTAGAAGATTGTGGAGGCTATTTTTAAGTACACATACCATAAAATATAATAATTATGTGGAAACTCACCTGAAGACTCTTATCCCACTTACATCTATGTAAATCCCAGCAAAATGTTTAACTACTCACAAAAATTTCACGAGACATTAGACATAGCCACCAGTCCAAGCTAATTTTTCTTGACGTCAAAATTTTCCAAGATAATAAACTATTTAGTAAGCCAAGGTAGAATTAAAGTATTATATTGAATACTGATAACTCCGTGAAGACCTATTTTAATTAAACCAGCAAACTTAATTAATCTAATTTTAATATTGAGTAGTTTTCCAGACCAAGTAAACCTAGAAAGCAATTGGGTGTGTTATACCTCTGAGAACATTAGGAATACTTAATTTATAAGTGCTTAATTTTAAGCCAATTAATTTTAGAGTGCTTCACAAATTAATTTTGGCAATAGCATCCAGAGGTAGAGAAATCTGACACATCTGTAGCATAATATACAGACAAACCTACAGAGGCATACAAATCTTAACAGTTTTCATTTTCAAATTTTAGCCATGCAACCGGTCTAATAATGCAAAACTTACTCATTTATAAAAGTGCAGTTGGATCCAAATTGTGTTTCTGGCACATGGAATATATTAAGGTCTCTGCTCAGATGGCTAAAGATTTTAATATTTCTGGAGAAGACACTTAAGATTTTTCAGTATAGCCTGTTTTCCAGATAGCTTCCCCTTTCCACCGCCTCCCTCCTTTTCCAGCCCTTCTGATGAGAAGCATCTCCAGTGGCTCTTACATCCTAGAGAAGATGGAGGTAGAAAATCCACATTACAAAGGTACGTAGAAGGTATCCAACTTTTCTTCAAAGAGTTTTGGGGTATTCCTGCCAATAATCAGAGGTCTAGAGTGATTACTATTTAAATTTTTCCTTTCTTTAAGTGTAAGACAATTCCGTTTCCAATGTCCTGGTCTTCTATGGCACCTAGAATGAATAGGGGAGGTTTGAGCTGCTTCTAGAGCCACGTTTCTGGTTTTCTAGAGATTCCTACGACAGCACAGTTGTTTCTGGATTGCAGCCTGAATGTCAAGGGACTGACCTGCTCATCTAATTAAATTATCTTCAGTTTGCTTCTTTGTGGCGTGGAGATTTCCATTCCAGCTGAGGTGGGAATGAGAAGATTTCTGTGTTCTAGAACTTCAGGGTTTAACACATTGTGTCTTTTAAAAGCCTATGTAAAATATTTTATTTATTTATTTGACAGAGAGATACAACGAGACAGGGAATACAAGCAGGGGGGGTAGGAGAGGGAAGCAGGGAGCCTGATGCGGGGCTCGATCCCAGGACCCCCAGGATCATGACCTGAGCCAAAGGCAGATGCTTAATGACTGAGCCACCCAGGTGCCCCGTATAAAATGTTTTAAAAAGGACTCTCGGGGTGCCTGGATGGCTCATTTGGTTGGGCGGCTGCATTTGGCTCTGGTCATGATCCCGGGGTCCTGGAATCAAGTCCCACATTGGAATCTCTGCTCAGCGGGCAGTCTGTTTCTCCCTCTGTCTCTGCTGCTCCCCTGCTTGTGGTGTCTCCCTTTCTTTCTCTCTCTCTCTCTCAAATAAATAAATAAAATCTTAAAAAGGAAAAAAAAAAAGGACTTTGGATGTTCTACTTCCTGAAAGCATAATTCAAGATTGGCTTTTATCAGGACCCAACCATTAGTTTCCAGCTGATCATTTGTAGGAGGGCCTAGGAGAAATTTGGCTATTTCCTCTGTGAAGGGAGGGTTGTGAACGGCCACTAATCTTTCTAATCCTTTTGTAAATTTGGTAGGATCTTCTGAGAGTGGAGGTCAGGAGCTTTATAATTGAAAAAACCTGTTGCTGTCCAAGGGACATGAATTCTTTGCATTGGGTGGTCCAAGGGGCATCTGCAGAGAACATGGTATGCAAAGGCCTGGAGCCAGCAGAGCCTGATTCCTGAGCCCCGGAAAGAGGAGTTGTCAGAGACAGCAGAGCTAGTCTGCAGGCCGTCAGAGGTGCTTCTGCTAAGTAGCCTACCTGGCTCTTGGTATTTCCATGAGTGACCTGCAAACCCCGGGCTTAGAGATCTGGCCATAGTGCTCTCTATATGAATCCTGTAAAGAGAGGGAAGTCAGACAGGAAGCTGGATGTTTAGGTGATTTTCTAAGGAAGTTGGAGGAGTTTCAGGGTCTAAGGGAATTTGTTGGGGTGTTAGAGCTGGATTTTGAGAAAGAGGAGGGGTTTAGACCAGGGCCCAGAGATCCAAAAGTACTTCCAGAGGGTCGGGACAGGGAGTTGGGGGTATAGGGGTAGATAAGAGGATGGAGGAAGGGAATTTATGTTAGATGTGGACTCAAAGTATTGTTCTAAACCTAATTTCTGTTTTTCTTTTTTTTCTTTTTTTTTTAAGATTTTATTTATTATTTGACAGAGATCACAAGTAGGAAGAGAGGCAGGCAGAGAGAGAGAGGGGGAAGCAGGCTCCACGCTGAGCAGAGAGCCCAATGCAGGGCTTGATCCCAGGACCCTGGCTGGGGTCATGATCTGAGCCGAAGGCAGAGGCTTTAACCCACTGAGCCACCCTGGCGCCCCTAATTTCTGTTCTTCTTCCTTTTTTTTTTTTTTTAAAGGGAGTCCCAACGGCTAATTGTTACACTCCTTCGTGTCCTTTTTTTAATGTGATCTTTTCGTAGGTACCAACATGACCTTTGTTTAAGATTATATTTATCTAAAAACATACAGAAGGATATCCAGTTCAAAGGATCCATCATTTGCCTGCCACTGGCAAGTAGAATCTTATTTTAAATCTCGATAACAACTCACGCCCATAAGCCTTTTGACGGCTTAACCATGGACTTCCTTCAGAGCTGTCCCCTCGAGAGAGTCCAAGACTGCAGCCCTTACAAGTCCAGAAGTTCACAACCAGGCTTAGCTTCAGAAAGCAGACTTCATTGTCACAGGCCGTAAGATTGGTGTAGTATAAACAGTGTCTCTGGTTTCCCTCAAGAATGTGAGACGCCTTTAGTCACAGACCTACTCACCTGTGACGCAGGGCAGATGCTTCTAGAATAGAACTCCAGCAGAGGGACCAGCACCCCTTATGACAGACTCCTCTGTGAGCTGGCACAGTTGGATAAAGGGAATGCTGATGCCAGTCCCAAGTCGGGACTGTGACCTGTCCTCTGACCCTCGGGCTGTCACTGGCTCCCATGATCCCCTCTTGCTGTTGGACCAAAGTCTGGTCAGCTGCCTGCAAAATGCATCCTCTGACTCGTGGGGCCGGGAAGATTATTCTTGCTGGTCACAAAGTCAAACTCCCAAGACACAGAAGACAAAAAGAAAATCTCTTCGGGTTTTTCTTACATGCACATTACCAGCGGGGGCCAAGCCTTGGGTCTCAGAGCCAGATGAATACCAAAGAGGGATGTGCCATTGGGTTGGGGGACGTGTAGTGTCTCAACTGGGTGCTTCCCTGCACAGTTTTCTCGAGGTTAGCGGGTGGTGATCCAGTGTTAGTCTAACCCATGATGTGTCCGCTTCTAACATGAGAGTCTGAGTTAGGTGGCACGTGCTCTTAAGAGCTTTGAAGGGTTCCACCCATCCCCACCAGTTTTGCAGCTTTTGGCTTCCAAGATGTCCCCTGGGAATGACCTTTACCTTGTGTGCACATTAACCCATAGCATAGCTGGTTTAAACAAGATGCTGGTATGGTGAGGACATTGAACTCGCCAGTCTATGTGGCTGGCTAGAACCGCAGGTTATTAAGGCACATACCTGCGTTCCGCCCTGTGATCTTCCTTCTTAAGACAGATGACCCAACCAACAGTGTAAAATAGTTAACCATCTCTGGGAGGAAAAGGATCAATAGAAACCAAGAGTACTCACAACAGATCTTTACTGGAGTTGCTGTACTCAAGGAACTAGTTCTGTAAATGTTTTCTCGTGCTAATCTAAATTTAGAAAACCAAAAGAGGACTCTCAGCACTGTGTTCCGTGGGGTGACTGACATGGTAAGAACCCTTACCTCCTGTTGTCTCCATGCTGGATCTCTCTGCTCCAGCGGCCCCGAAGCCAGCAGGGTCCTGCCAGAGAAGGCACCTCTGTGGTCTCCAGGACTGTAGGGCAGGCAAATTTTTCCTTCTGCCTTTCTAGGTTCTTTGGTGGATCTAGTAGTTCGGTGGACAAAAGACAGATTAACAGGAGGAAAGCAGAAGTTTGATAACACGTAGACTTCCTGTATACATGGGAGAATCCCAGGAAAACTGAGGAACTCCCCGAGGTGGCCAGAGCCCTCATCTTACTCCCCTCTCAGCCAATGACAAAGGAAAATGTTGGGGCAGGGGCGTGATTTATGGGGGGGTCACAGGAACAGCCTGGTGAGCAAGGGTAATGTTATGCATATCTAAGTCATTGCCTTTTCTGTTGATAAGTTGCTAGAGATTTAACCACTG